>JAWDGP010002614.1:472500-487500 GCA_033675545.1 Elysia crispata | reverse complement strand
AAGAAAAAGAGACTCTACATTACTACCTGAAAGAAGAGACCTGAAGAACTGAAAGAAGAGACCTGCATATAACCACATACTACAGGACCTCTTCATTATAACCATAGAATGGACCACCATTTCAACCAAATGAAAAAGACCGTCATTACAACCATAGAAGGACTAAGCAAAGCTACATGAAAACCAAGCCACAGCAAACTGCCAGAGGACAATGGGACTTTTATTTCAACTCTATGAAGAGCCCTCAGCAACCAAAAGCAGGAGACCGCCATGACAACCAGAGCAAGACTATAACAACCAGAGAATGGGAGACTCTATTGGCAATCATGGGTGAGATCTAAAACAACCAAAAGAATAGACCATCATAACCAAAGCTAAAGACTCCTGGCTGAATAAAAGGAAGTGATACCTTATTACAACGAGACAAGACGCATTTAAAATCCTGGCAAGATCTCTGCCAAGAAATCTAGGTAGACCAAAGCAATATAAATAGAGGAAGAGACCGTCATTACAACCAAAGGAAGAGATCATTACAACCAAAAGAAGAGAAATCACATTACAACCAAGGTAAAGGAGGATCTGTCATGCAAAAGCAAGATCTTCATACAAACTAGCAGCAGACCTAAGTGAAAACTAAGGAAGAACGTCATTACAACCAAAGGAAGAGATCTTTATTACAACCAAAAGAAGAGAACTACATTACAACCAAAAGAAGAGAAATCATATTGGCAACCAAACGAAGAGACCTTTATTAAAACCAGAGGAAGAGATCAACAAAGGAAGAGCTAGAATACAACCTACAAAGGTGCACCAATACAAACTAGATGTAGAGACCTTCATAACAACTCAAAAATCTTCATTTTAACCAAATGATGAGACTGTCATTATAACCAGAGGAACTGACCCTCATGACAAACTAGATTGACAGAGCCCTTCTTTGTTGTGCAAGCAAATCAAGAGACGTCCATTACAGCCAGAGGAAGAAACTTTCATTACAACCTGAGGAAGAGACCGTCATTACAAACAAAGGAAGAGACCGTGATTACAATCCGAGGAAGAGACCTTCATTAAAACCAGAGAAAGAGACTTTTTTTCTACTACAGGAAGGGACCTTAATTACAACCAGTGAAAGAGACCTTCATTATAAACAGAGAAAGTAACCTCATTACAAACACAAGAAGAAACCTTCATTTCAAACAAAGGATAAGATCTTCAATACCCCAACAGAACAGACCGTCATCAAAACCAGAGGAAAAGACCGTCATCACAACCAGAAAAAGAGACCGTCATTTCAAACAGAGGAAGAGACCGTCATCACAACCAGAAAAAGAGACCGTCATTTCAAACAGAGGAAGAGACCGTCATCACAACCAGAAAAAGATACCGTCATTTCAAACAGAGGAAGAGACCGTCATCACAACCAGAGAAAGAGACCGTCATTTCAAACAGAGGAAGAGACCGTCATCACAACCAGAAAAAGATACCGTCATTTCAAACAGAGGAAGAGACCGTCATCACAACCAGAGGAAGAGACCGTCATTTCAAACAGAGGAAAAGACTGTCATTACACACACAGGAAGAGACCTCATTACAACCATATGAAGAGACCGTCTTTACAACTAGAGGAAGAGACTTTTATTACAACGACAGAAAGAAACTCTTATTACAATCAGTGAAAGAGACCTTCATTACAGTCAGAGAAAGAGACTTTCATTTAACCAGAGAAAGATACCTTAATACATACAGAGGAAGAAACTTTCATTATAACGAAAAGAAAAGAACTTTAAAACAATCAGAGAAAGAGATATTCATTACAACCAAAAGAACAACCAGAGGAAGAAACCGTCATTTCATCCAGAGGAAGAGACCTCATAATAACCATATGAAAAGACCGTCATTACAACCAGAGAAAGAGACCGTCCTTACAACCAGAGGTAGAGACCGTCCTTACAACCAGAGGAAGAGACTTTTATTCCAAGCATAGGAAGAGACCCTTCTTATAATCAGTGAAAGAGACCTTCATTACCGACAGAGAAAGAGACTTTCATTACAACCAGAGAAAGATACCTTAATACATACAAAGGAGAGACTTTCATTACAACCAAAAGAAGAGAACGTCATAAAAATCAGAGAAAGAGACCATTCATTACAAACAAAAAGAACAGACATCATTAAAACCAGGGGAAGAGACCCCGTCATGACAACCAGGAGGAAGAGACCGTTTTTAGAACCAAAAGAAGAGGACGTCACTACAGCCAGAGAAAGATACCTTCATTACAATTAAAAGAAGATACCTCGTTACAACCAGAGGAAGAGACCGTCATTACAACCAAAAGAAGATACCTTCATTACAATTAAAGAAGATATTTCGTTACAACGAGGAAGAGACCGTCATTAGAACCAAAAGAGAGGACGTCACTACAGCCAGAGAAAGATACCTTCATTACAATTAAAAGAAGATATTTCGTTATCAACGAGAGGAAGAGACCGTCATTAGAACCAAAAGGAGAGGACGTCACTACAGCCAGAAGAAAGATACCTTTATTACAATTAAAAGAAGATATTTGGTTTAAATCGAAAGGAAGAGACCTTCATTACAATTCAAAGAAGATATTTCGTTACATGAGAGGAAGCCTTTCATTAGAACCAAAAGGAGAGGACGTCACTACAGCCAGAGAAAGATACCTTCATTACAATTAAAAGAAGATATTTCGTTACAACGAGAGGAAGAGACCGTCATTAGAACCAAAAGGAGAGGACGTCACTACAGCCAGAGAAAGATACCTTCATTACAATTAAAAGAAGATATTTCGTTACAACCAGAGGAAGAGACCGTCATTAGAACCAAAAGGAGAGGACGTCACTACAGCCAGAGAAAGATACCTTCATTACAATTAAAAGAAGATATTTCGTTACAACCAGAGGAAGAGACCGTCATTAGAACCAAAAGGAGAGGACGTCACTACAGCCAGAGAAAGATACCTTCATTACAATTAAAAGAAGATATTTCGTTACAACGAGAGGAAGAGACCGTCATTAGAACCAAAAGAAGAGGACGTCACTACAGCCAGAGAAAGATACCTTCATTACAATTAAAAGAAGATACCTCGTTACAACCAGAGGAAGAGACCGTCATTACCCCAAAGGAGAGGACGTCATGACAGAAAGATGCAACCATTACATTAAAAGAAGATATTTCAGTTACAAAGGAAGAGACATCTATTAGAACCAAAAGGAGAGGACGTCACTACAGCCAGAGAAAGATACCTTCATTACAATTAAAAGAAGATATTTCGTTACAACGAGAGGAAGAGACCGTCATTAGAACCAAAAGAAGAGACCTTCATTATAACTTAAAGAAGAGCCCTACATTACAACCAAAAAGAAGAGGCCTTTGTTAGAACGAAAGGAAGAGACCTTCATTATCACCTGAAGAAGAAACCTATATTACAACCAAAAGAAGAGGTCTAATATTACAACCAAAAGAAGAGAAATTTATTAGAATTTAAAGAAGAGACCTTGGTTTAAACCAAAAGAAGAGACCTACATTACAACCAAAACAAGAAGCCTTTGTTAGAACCGAACGAAGTGTACTTCATTACAACCAGAGGAAGATACCTCATTACAAAGGAAGAGACCATTACAACCACAGGAAGAGACCGTAATTACAACCAAAGGAAGAGACCGTCATTACAACCATATGAAGAGATCTTATTACTACCTAAGGAAGAGACCGCCATTACAACCAGAGGAAAAAACCGTCTTTACAACCAGAAGAAACCTCCATTTTAACCAAAGGAAAAGAACCCATTACATCTATTAGAACCAAAGGAAGAGACTGTTATTACAACCATTACAACCAGCGGAAGAGACCTTCATTACAACCAGAGGAGGAGACCGTCATTACAACAAAAGGAAGAGACCTTTATTACAACCATATGAAGAGATCTTATTACTACCAAAGGAAGAGACCTTCATTACAACCGAAAGAAGAAAACGTCATTACAACACAAAGAAGAGGCCTACATTACAACCAAAAGAAGAACCTTTGTTAGAACCAAAAGAAGAACCTTTGTTAGAACCAAACGAAGAGACCCTCATTAGAACCAGAAGAAGAGTTCTCATTTCAACCAAAAAATCATCATTACAACCTGTCATTATAACCAGAGGAAGTGACCGCCATTACAGCCAGCGGAAGAGACCTTCATTACAACCAGAGGAGGAGACCGTCATTACAACAAGAGGAAGAGACCTTTATTACAACCAAAGAAAGAGATTTTCATTACAACCAAAGGAAGAGACCGTCATTACAACCAGAGGAAAAGACCTTCATTACAACTAAAGGAAGAGACCTTCATGTCAACCAGAGGAAGAGATGAGAGAGCGTGATGACACACACATACAGTGAAGTGAAGTAAAACAAAACGTTTTTCCAAGTGTATCCCAGACATGTGAGGAGACCCTGGAACAAAAAAAAAAACGCGTGTCTGAAAAAGCTGATCAGTCCTTGGCTGGTAAGTATCATTTTTACCAAGATGATTGATCTAAAATATCATTAGTTGAGAGAATGAAATTTACAAACATTGAATGGGATTAAACTGGAGTTGATCGATCATAACATTAGGTTTGCTGTCGCGAAATGCGGTCAATGAACTCGGAATATAGACGAGAAAAGAGTGATAAATTCGGAAATTGAGTTTTTGCTAAGAAACTTTACTCGAAAATTATGAATTTATTGCATGCATTTCACCCGCGAAAATGAAATTTTCAAATCTATCACCAATCTTATTTACTAAAATTGCTCCAAGGTCAATGAAGATCTAACTTCCTTTACCTCGGCGTGACTATTGCACAAGAGATATAGAAAATATTTAATATCGATGGAAAGTCAAACTTTATCAGTTTAAACGTTTTAAAACAGTGTTCAAAAAGTTTTACAAAATTGGCAAATTTGTAATCTGTTTTTTTGCAAAACTGGACATATTTTAAGTCTTTAGCTAGCTATCTGGGTGAGGTTTTTTTCCCCTCTGATGAGAGAATCTCAGTGGGAAGGATTGTGCAGCACCGTGGATACCGCGTGTATCTTGGATACGCCAGGCTTTGTTTTTCTTCCAAAAAAAAATCAATTCTTCAACCTGTTTTAAAAATGGTCTATCTCGGTTCTGAAATCAAACTACAAAAGCAGTTAGACTCACAGAGAAGAGAAGATCTAAAGTACCGGCATTCAGCAATTATTGTTTACAAAAAAAAAAAAGGGGGGGGGGGGGGAGAGAAGGGAACGGGGTTCTGTTTTCCAACTTTCTTGCAGTAATGTATGTCTAACTATAGAATAGGCGCCCGGGATCAGACAAGTCAAACACGTGAAAAGAAAATGTTGCAAATGAGATGGGAAAGCTTGATTGTCCAGGAGAGCCTAATTTGAAATTAAGTAGTGGGTTGAAAGCATGTGTTCAGCACGGGGACCGATCAGTCGACCAAAACCTAGGATTTCTTTATGATTGATTTAAGTTTGAAAGCATTGGATGCAATATATGACAAATTGAAAAAAAGGCCTTTGGCCACATATGCATAATGAACAAAATGCCAAATAAACCATATATAGTTATTTCCAACCTTTTGGTGGCTAAGAGATTTGCCAAAAATATTGGCGATATATCAGTTAGATTATTAATTGATCATACCTTTGCAGTAGAATACAGTCATGAACAGAACGGAATCTTTCAAATTAAATTCTCTACGGGAAAAGTCTGGGAGTGGTACTTTGACAGAAATACCAGTATTTCTACTACACATATAGCTGAATGCAAAATAAAAAAAATCAGACTATGAATGTCGTCAGGTCAATGTGGAAAGTGAATGGAGACTTAATTCACAGAGATATTTAAAGCAGCCCTAGACTTTATCCTGATATCGACCTTCCTGCATCCCGGCTATACTCATTGCATTTACAATGTCCATAACTGCTCATTGTGCCACGACATTCCCTGCTACCATATCACATAGGGGAAGAAACTGCGCTTCTCAGTGTGCTTAATAAGCGAGAGACGATACAAGCAGAGCTTTCGAGCTCGTACTAACATCATGGAGATCTGAAACTCGCAATACCTATGGACAGGTTCATAAGGACAAACGTAATCATTTGGGTCCCCTATTAACATAAGCAGTGAGAGATTAACTTTCTTTTATCTTAACTGAGCATAATATTATACGCTCTGGATAGCATGTTCAGGTTTATCATGTTTCTTCGATAGTGCGAGTAGTGAAGACACTGATTGATTAGGCAATCTGCTGGATGTTAAAAATTTCATTAAAGAGAATTTGCTCAGCACTTACGTCTGAGTCAACTTTGGAAGTGAGACAAATGCTAGATTTAACAAAGAGAATTGGTGTCCGTATAATCAACTGACGCTTAAAGAACAGACCTTAAAACTGACAGTGTTTTCAGCTATACTAGCTCTACTTCTTGGACAGAAATGTCAAACCTTACAGTCCCTAGACACTGTACATAGGTGTTTATGGACGATTTAGTTCCACTTTACATTTATTACCTCTAAAATATACGTGCGAAAAAGCAAAATTTTCATAATTTAACCAACACCAAAAAACTGCACATCAGTAGTTGATCTTGTTTAAAAAAACAGACAAACAATTGTATCTGTAAGACAACAAGGGAAAAAAAAACACTTTCACTTAATGTTCAAAAACTTTTAATATGATAAAAGATGCAAGAAACTAAGTCTAAACAAAAGAAAAGAAATATCTCTGATATGTCCGCCACGAAAAAAAAATCTTCAGAATTTTTTTTTTTTTAATCTGAATGAAGAATCTGAAGGAAACAAGTATTTCTAAACAAGAATGCCAAACGCAGAGCAATTCATCTGAGGAGAGTACAGAGAGAAACATGCATGTCATGAGAATGGTGTGAGTAAAACTTTATGAAGCTCCTCTAGTGCACATTGTTGCGAGTAAACCCATTGTACAAATTTAAAGTGATCTGTTAAAGCTGCAACAATTTTGTCAAGCACTTTTTAAGCACAGTGAGTACAGGTGCAAACTGGACCATCTCACTGACCATCCACCTGAGCAGATTCATTGTTTATACTTGACAAAAAAAAATTACTAATATTTACTGATAAAAAGTACAGAGTAATAAATTGTCAAAAATCTACGATAGAGAACTTTCTTGTTCCTAACCTTAGACTTAGAATAAACTAAGTAAAGAGACATACAGCTTTAACTCTATAAATCTACGACCCTCTTGTCCGCACATGAAAAATGGCCCAGCAGAGCTATCGTCAAATGTAGAAACCATCAATATTAGAGAGATTTCGATTAGTGTTTAGGTCGAGATAGTGACTTAAATATCATCAAGCGCACCAACCACCTTTTTGGCCCCGCGGACAAAAGAAGCAACGATTACAAGGGTACCGGGTAATAAGGACAAATCATAAAAAGCCTATTGGGCAAGGGTATAAAGAGATAATATAACAAAAAAAAATCGAAATAATTTAGAGGGTTGCAAGAGAGGACAAATCTACTGCAGAAAAATTCACACTTCGAGACAGAAACAACGTAACGGCGAAACGGTAGGCATTGATCACACTGAAAGACACCAACTCATTTGGAGAAATAAAGCACCCAGCAGGCTCATAAATCTTTGTAAACACGAGCTCGATAGAGTTTGAAAACAAATGTTGGTGGAAATCGATCATGACGTAAAACCAAACTAGCTATCAAGTTGTTGGCGAGCGACGTCACAAACTAAGTTCACGACATCACAGTCAAAACAAGCCAGACCATGATTTGCGGCGAGATAACAATGTGAATTCTGACGTTCCATTTCAAGTGAACTGCTTCAAAAAAAACTTTAAGGTTTGCCCTTACTTCTCTTTAAAATCCAACGAACTCATGGGCATAATATCATATACCAGCAATGATCGTTACCAGGTATTTTATCCTTACAGAAGGAAGAAAAAAATTTCTCCTGATTATTCTTATCAAAACCATTAAGTCATCTACATTTATAACAATGTACAGCCAGAAGTTTTTCAAAATAAAAAAACTTCAAAGTCAATAATGCGGAGCCTTCAATGTTAAATTTTACTGCATTTTTAAAAAGATTTTGAACGAAGTGAAGGCAAAAAAAAGTACTGTTATGATAAAGAAATGCAAAAAAATATGAAACAGTCGCCATTTTGAACGTAAAGGAAATGAACTAACATACCTCTTTTCTTATATTTATACTGTTAACAAGGCAAGTACACGAAGTGTGGATCAATAGGACTCACGTGGGATTCACGTGAAACAGATAAACTCTGCAAATAAACATATTTTAAACCTCAGATCACAACTCATGAAACACATTTGTTTTTCTGATTTCATTGTCCTTATGTTCAAGTTGGTGACTGTTTCATATTTTTTGTTACATCTAGAGAAAGACAAGGATGTTTCAAGAGTTCTTTATTACATTAATCAAAAAGGCGTGCTTTAAAAGCATTCCAAGGAACAAGTTTTACTCAGATTTTTTTTTTTGTATATTTTAGGAAAATATATCCAGACTCTTTATTAGATCCCAAGAAGGTTATTTCATATCATCTTAGAATCAGTACAGTAGTTTTGGCATAAAAAAGACTAACCTCAAATAATCACAACTATGTTTTGAATTAAATCTATATGCATAAGCTTTTAAAGCCTTAAAATAAATATAACGCCCTTTAAGTAACTCCTCAGAGAAATTACAATTTTTGTTTATTTCATTTGTTATATTATGATTCATTTAGAATTTGCCATAAATGCCGCCCCAGGGAAGATGGTATTATTGATTATGGATTTCCAAAAAATGCATCTGGGCTCTCATCCATTTTCAAGGAATAAAAAATGTAGTGGATGCTATTCAAATATATCAATCCATAATCTATAGCAGCAGTAGAAACATCTCCAGAAACTTGTCGCCTGGTTGTTTTTTTTTTTTTTGCATAACTCATGCTCTGAATCATATTTTTAACTCACCTCAGTCAGAGCATTTGAAAAATCCAAAACACCATTTACAAATTATTTAAAATCTGTAAGTCATGATTTACAGCAGATTTAATAATTGTACTGTAGCATTAGTTTTGAAAAGTTGTCATGAAAAGTTTACCAGATTGGGGAATTCAAGTGTCATCAGGAGTATCTCACATGATGTGTTCCCAATGATGCAAGCGTTTAATACGTTGAGCTGCTTGAACTCCTTCAGGCTTTCTGGACGGTTTGCTCATCCACTTTCATTCTCTCTTATATTGAAACGTTGTTGCTTTCCTTGGTAAGGGCTTTCCTGCTTGTGCAGCACACACAAAAAAATCACAAATAAATGCATGTGAAGCTACTTAATCTATAAATCAAACTTTGCTGGTCTGAATCTCATACATACACCGGTAAGTAAAGTTCTGAATCAATATAAGATAGATTGCTGAATTTAGTGTACTTTCAATTTACTTTAGTATTACTAAGAAAGACCTCAAAGTCAAGTTTTAAGTTGTTGGTTTTTTTTCTCTGTATACGTAACAATTATGATGATTTTTTAAATCTTTCTTTCTCTTTGCATCCCATTAAATTGAATAATCATAGTCGAAACTTACATGTAGTTTTTCTTTATTCTGATAATTTTTCAGACTCAATTTTATTTGAAGAATGCACAAGCACGAATTATTTGTTTTAACTCTTAAGATTTGCATTGTAAAAATTTTCAATTTAGAAATTATCGAAGAGCCAGATTCATTTCTATAATAAATTTTGTTGTTACATTTCGGTATTATGAATATGAAGACATTGGTCTTGCTCTGGATTTGTAGATCTAGATCAGACAGTTGACAATACAGTGATACTTCATGTTTGTTATCACCACCCATGCAAACTCGAGATTTTAAACTATTTTTGAAGGGTCTATTTTAGCCATGTTCAGTTTAATTTTCTGTGCATATGATACTGTGAATTTAACTAAGTTTGATAGCATATTGGACTGGCTAGCCTGCAATATTCTTAGTGTGCTTAGAAAATCAACAGAGTGGGATGTTCTGCATGGTATGACATGGTATGAGCCTTGTATCAGTCATCCCCTGCAACTCATTAAAACAGGATGATAAATTCATGTTTCTAACTATTCTGAGTATTAAGAAAACTCTTTACATTCATTTTTGATAAATTTACTTTGAAATTTTTTAACCTTCTTCATATTTCGTGTGTAATTAAAAATTGCAATACATGAAAATTTGATTATACAAGAATACACGCTCGACTCAGAAAATTGTAACTCGGTTGTTCATTCTAAAACAGATAACCTTTAGCTATTTCATTTTTTTTTCTTTCACATTTTTTTGCACCTGCAAAGAATCCTTTCTATATCATGTCAAATGCATGACATCGAATTTGTCTGTTATAATTCACTCTATAAATACATTGTCTTTTAGTCAATTCTTGGACCTTGTGGTGAGTTATTAATGCAAAGTTATAACACTTTAAATGACATATTTTAAGTAAAATGAAAAAGAGCAACCTTGCTGTAAATCTTTGGAGGTTTTTGCTTTAGTACAAGAAATGTATGCTTCAAAATCCGTTTTCAATACTGCTACGGCGGGTGCACGCGCTGCAATACTGGATATACAGTTCAAGTGAGTTACTGGTAATTAAAATCAAGATTTAAAAGAATAATCATATCTTAAGTTTTTATCACATTTTGGTTTCCATCAAGAATCATTAGTTCTAAAACACACAGGAAGTGTTATCTATGGTTATAGATAGGGTTTTTTTTCTATCTTTGAAACATCTCCAGTCATGATGTATTATAATGTTATCCATGAAAGAAGCAAATCTCGTTTACATCAACGAGAGGTAAAAGCATGCTGTCTCTGTATCACAAAGACACAAATCATTGGGACATTAATTTTGTTTTAACAACCTGTGTTTGTATGAAAACCTAATTTTCAATTTACTGAATTTTTTTTTTCATTCATTTACTTCAGCAAAGATTTCTGAGCATTTTGTTGAAAATTGGTTGTGATGTTTCACGTTTTTTTTAACCTTGACCTGAAGATTAAAAAAGATCTTGTTTTTGCCTGATGGTGATGCAGTATAAAATGTTTCAATCAAACATCACCTAGGTAGTGCAGAAAAGGTTTGATTATAGAAATACTTTTGTAAAGTGTTAATGAAGCAAGTAGGCAAAATGTGCACTTGCAGATAAATAAAATTCAACATGCAAGATTTATATTCGTAACTTAAGTATAAAGCGTGCTTTACTCTCAAAAACGTCATACAACTAAGTGATTTAGTGAGTAAACATCAAAATGTAGCTTTTGATTATATTTGATGCAGATGATTTGCTTAAGAATTTGGCATCGAGATATCAACTTCCAAGAGTATTAAATATATTTTAAGCATATATTTTGTACTTTTGTTAAAACACGCCTGGGTTCATATCATGTTATCTTCGATTTGAAATAAAAAAAGAACATCGAAAGTCGATAAGTGTGAGATAGTAAAGAAAACCCCACACCTTATACCAAGCTATTTTTTATTATAAAGGCCTGGGCAATTTCTAGATGGACCTGGGGTAGTAGAGCGCTTGCTTGGTCCCGAACAGTTATCTGTCTAGTTCGGATCTTGGCTTGGTCAATCCCGCTGAAACAGCCCTAATCGTGGAACTTTAAAGCAAAAAATTTAAAGGTACATCTAGGTGTAAAATTCAAATAATGACCTTATCTGCATTTTGCTTTTCAGTCTTTTTTTAAAACCGAACCACTAGTCAACATACAGTCTATATTTAGACCTAGATTAAGCCTATGAAACTAACGACGACATAGAAGTTAAAAGCAATAACCTACATTATTTTAGCAATCAGATTCGAAAAGCCTTGAATTATCTTTGAACAAACATCATGGTCAGCTGTGATTTTTTTAAGAATAAGGTGAATGATGAAAACTGATCTGTTTTTCAGTTGTTTTAGGTTTTAATGATAACTCAAAACAGATTAAAATAGACAAACACTATTATAGGTTCTCCAAGTAGGCTATACTTTATAAGTTATTTATTTACTTTCATGTTAGCATATGAAAAAAACTCATATTACTTTGTGAGTTTTGTGTGAACAAAATAACAAAAATAATTATTGTTTGCGTTGTAAGAATAATAAGAGCTCTTAATCTTAGTCTGTTTCAAGGTCCATTATCGCATTATGATAGAAATAGATTGGAGTTAATTTTATATCTGATGAGATTTTTCGCCGACTCGACTCCATCTGTTGGAAATGGTTTTCTCAACACAAATCTCGACATCGTGCTTTTACTAGTTGGTGAGCGAGGTGTGCAGAGGCCCTCAAGTTCGGGAGGACTGAACACACGTTATCCTAAACATAACAGGATGCGTGGTCCTCATAAATATTACGGATAAATTTAATTGTAACAAGCCTGTAAATGGTAATGTACAAGATACAAATCAACAAAGTAAATGATTGTAAAACTCACAATTTCCATTAACATCTTTAGCCCTTCAAGCCAACAGTCGTGCACACAGATGTGCCTCACCAATATAATAGATCAATACATAACGCCGACACACCAATCTCACTACACTCCTCCTAAATTCCCCTACTAACCAAGAGGTGTTTAAGTCTGCAGCGCCTTGCGAGGTTGGATAAGGTGGGGTGGGTGTGGCACATGATTTGTGTTCAAGCTAGCCTGTGTTGTTTGATCTGTGCCATACCTCTTTGCAACTATTCGTAGATTAGTAACAAACCCAATGATAATTATTTACACACTAAAAAAAAAAAGTTTTGTCCTCATTCAGATCGATGCCAATAAGAGCAAAACCAATTACACAATGGAAGTAAGAGAACCTGGATGAGAGGGGGGAAAAAAAGAAGAAAAAAAGCTGACGACAGGAAAAAAAATCACCAAGTTGAAAACAGAGTAGGTTTATTTACAGTTATATTTGTCACGAATCATAAACTATTTTGATATTTCCCTTAAACCTTTGACTACTGGAATCATCACAGAGATCTGTGGGATTTAACTCCACTATCAGATTGATCAAGCCAGAGGTCGAGGCACATAGCTACAAGCTTGTACCCGGTCATGCGATCTTCCCGTAAGCCACATACCCTAACACCCCTTGCCATGATTTTTTATTTTATTTTATTAATTAATTTCTTTATATTTATTTTTATTTTTTAATTTATTTCTTTATTTTTTTTTCCTGAGAAAAGGGGGGGAGCTTTTGCTTCAAGCAAAAAATAAAACGTAAAATACAGAGAAACCTAGATGGAGCGCTGGTCTGACATGAGAGCAAAAAAATTAGCCGAAAGACTTAATGGTTGTGTACGCTGATGATCAAATACACGCACTACTGCTGTATACTTCACCGACAGGCTGTGTATAAAACTTTCTTACACCTTATAACGCATTACTTTCACGGATATTAATTCAAAGTAAAAACTTCGACACACACACACACACACATGCTCTCTCTCTCCCTCTCTGTCTGTCTCTCTCTCTCAGCCCGCCCTCCCCCCCCCCCCTCTCTCTCTCTCTCTCTCTCTCTCTCTCTCTCTCTCTCTCTCTCTCTCTCTATATATATATATATATATATATATATATATATATATATATGTCTATCTCCAGTTGTGCTACTTTTTAGTATTAAAAATGTTGTTTAAAAACTACTAGGTGACCACCAAGACTTTTTAACAAAGAGATAATAGACAAAAGTTCCAAAGTGTGGAGTTATCTCTGAAAAAAATTCACTGGAAGTTTACTAGATCTAGATCTCATAAAATTTGCGTTTAAAATCTACCCTTTTCTAGGAAAATGAAAAGAATTTTTTTATGCCTCACTTAAGGCCAAAAAATATTTTTTTTCCCACTGACGTGACCATGCCTATTGAATTGAAGAACAGCGTGAATTTGACTGTAAAAAGTTTGACAATGCAATTTAGCTTACTGTAGTTGACACAATTTTGAAGCAATGATCTCTTTTACAACATCTAAAATGTTTGTTGTTTTTTTTTAACCTTTAAAAGAAGTAAAACATGACTACTCTTCTCCTTCTGCGATCTGAGATATTATGTTCAATAGAGAAAAACAAAGCTGTTGTAGAGAAAGAACACATACATGTTGGTGTCTTCTTCTTGTCTAATCATAATTTATAGATTTTCAATAGTTCTTTGATTAAACCCGTTTTTATAATTATGTATGAGTGTGTTTTGAAATGTTTATCAAAGCGACTAAAAATGTTTAAAATTATTTGCACCAAGATATCTTTTTTTGTTTAAAATTACTTTCTATTGAATTTTCTCCCAAAGTGAAAAAAAATTCAGAATTAAATATTATATTATTGATAACCATAGAAGGGTTTCTATTGCTATGCTTTATTTGCTTTCTGTTTAAAATTTATTATCTTAACAAACTTAAGTTACACCGAGTGTACGACACATTGATTTTTATTTGATTGAAAAAAAAATAAAAACAATTAGGTTGCCTACATAGAAAGAAATGGATAAACAATGATGCATCAGAGTCATATAGATGAAATGTGTCATGATTACACAGCATTGGCAATATACTTGTAACGTACATTCAAAGTGGAACAAAAACAAAGTGTCTAAAAATTGCTTTTCCCTTTGAGAAAAATGCCTATTGTTTACAACAAACGGGGTAGGTGGCTGTTTAAATGGAAGAGGAACACCTTGTTCTAACCAATTGATTACGCACACAATGTTTGTAATACTTTTCCATTAGTCAATATGGTTGGACAGGTTAGCTCCTAAGAACTTTTGTTTTGATGTCATCCGAGTCTGTGCGCCGCAGCGTCGGTTGTTAAAGCCCGGTCGAAGTCCACGGCTACGTCTGGTTGTGCTCGTCTTGGCTCTGCCGCATTGGGGAAGACCGGACCTCTGGCCGATGATGTGTGAAGTTTACTCTCCAACGGCTACGTCGTCCTCTACCTGTGAAGGTTGGCTGATTTAGTCAAG
>JAWDGP010002614.1:420000-467500 GCA_033675545.1 Elysia crispata | reverse complement strand
ATCAAATTAAAGAACCGGGATTAAAAAAAAAACATATTTAATAACATGATTTATTTTTTTGAAAAATGATAAGAACGCGACCTCAACATTTATCGATTTAGATCTGGTGAAGGCTTAGACCTAGATCTAGGTCTAGATTCTAGACATAGGCCTACCAGTAACCTAAATCTTAAAAAAGGATCAAGATCTAAATTTTAGATGTAGATTCTAGATTCTTGTTTAAGATATCAAAATCTTTTTTTATTGAAATGTGCAAGTGAAAAGCTTTAATTATTCTCGTTCCTTTATCCAAAGTAGGCCTACTGGATAGTTTTTGTTGTTGTAAAGCTTGCACTTATTTATTGACATGTGGTTAAACGGGCGATCTCTCTCTCTCTCTCTCTCTCTCTCTCTCTCTCTCTCTCTCTCTCTCTCTCTCTCTCTCTCTCTCTCTCTCTCTCTCTCTCTCTCTCTCTCTCTCTCTCTCTCTCTCTCTCACTCTCCCCCTCCCTCTCTCCCCTCTTCCCTGGGCTCCTCGTCTTGTGTGAATCGAGATGAATTTATTTGTTAGTGCTGATTTCATTTTTTGCTTGCGCTTTTCTTGATGCCATTTCAGGGTTGTAACGTTCATCACTTGATATCAAAGTACCCTAGTATTTGAATTGATCCCTTGTTTGAGTTCACTCCTATTGATAAAGATATTTATCTGTGGACACTCATTGTTTCGACTGACGACCATTACTTCCGTATTTTTGCTATGCAATTTACTGCCTGTAAATTACCCGCCGACTTGCGGGTATCTGCTCTTTTACCCGTTGTCTCGCAAAATCAACGAAAAGTGCGCTCTCGACTCAGCTCTACTAGTGAGAACTTGGAGCATTACAAAGAGAAAGTCGTTTACGATGCCACTGCATCTCGAGAGATTGTGTGAGCAAGTTTGGATCCTATGCTGAGTTTCAAAAACTGTTTGAAGAATACAACAATATCTAAAGTACAAAAAAAAAAAACAACCAAGAACCCACCAAAATATGCATCCAAAGTGCTGGAAGCAATAATTATGCCTCACCTAGAAATGCAAGCACGTTGGCAATGAACGAAAGTTGAAGGAAGGGTCATCGACCAGACTTGAGGTACGCAGAGATCTAGATCTAGGTTAAACATATGCTATGTTGCTGAAAGTACATGGCATATAAAGTGCTGATATAGATTACATGCAAAGTAGATCTAGAATCTACGGGACAATCGCTTGTGCTTCAGCATTTTCTAGTATTTTCTGGGTTTAATAATAGTTTGATGGACATCAAATGATGTTAGTGCTACTAATGATGCCCCTATCTTTAACCGAAAGGGATGTGATTTCCTTGCATAACTTGAAATAAATTCTACCATCTTTCTCAGCTCATCTTAATGTGCTATATATTTATTACGATATGCTGAACCATCTGGCTCAATCATATGAGCGCTTTGACTGTGTAAATAAGAAATCCAGCCTTGAGGAAAAAAAAAAAATAACACATTTAGTCTATCTTTATAATTTCAGTTTTTATTCATATTACTTTGCTTCACTTTTCAATCTGTAATACTTTACCATCTTTTATCCTTAGAGACTTGAGAGACCGGTAATAATAGCTTGACGAGAACATCACATGGGCTGTCAATGGATACCAACTCAATATTCTCACATATATGTACTAATAATCTCACTATTGATGATTATTCAGAGGCAACAAAGATCCAAACTACTGCCGTGCAAATCAACTTCCCTACCTATCCGTTTCACAAACGACTTGTCAAAATCACAGAGCACCTCGTGACAAGGAAATACAAAATGATGGATTGTCACCACATAATGTAATAAACTTCATCATCCCTATTCTGCCTCTCCATATATTTTAATTTCTTTGGAGATCTGCAATTATGAGAGTAGAGATGTCAATAGCCATGCCCGTGCGTGTGAACACAATGTGTTCTAACGTAGCGGGCAAACTCTCCCACTAGCTGGGTGAAAGGTCAGAGTGCACCGCAAATCGTTGCTGTCGATGGCGTGCGTGAATATCAATTCATTTGTCAAGACAAGCAAGGTTTGTAGGGAAAGATTTTGAACGTGCGTACTAACGGTATCATAGAGTCATGAAGTTCAGCTTGGAGCTGATCATTTTTATTATTATTATTATTATTATTATTATTATTATTATTATTATTATTAAATATATTGGGAAGAACAAAGGAAAAATTGGCCTATGAGGTGCACATTCAACAAATTGTTTTTGAAAAGTTTAAACTTGAAATCTGAACTCACAGCCTTTTTTCGTGACACTTGGTTTGGTTCAATGCACATTTTCAATGTCAATTATACTTCTTGACAATGTAGTACTCCCATCATCTATTCTTTGGATTTCGGTTCCATGGTCAACTATTGCCGGAAGCTTAAATTTCCATCCAACTTTAGCAGCAGGTTGTTCTACTCTATATATCATATAGGATCTTATTCTGTCCAGCTGGTCATCTCTTTAGATTATCGGCTGTGCGATCGACGCCACGATACCGGATGACATCATCACTCCCGTAACGAAGAGGGCGTTACTCGCGATGTCCGAGAGATTTATTGCTCTCACAATCACATTAAGAAGCCGGTCACTCACGGACCCGTTTAGAATAAAGCTATATCAAGGCCTTCAATTATACTGTACTTAGCTATAAAGAAGCCCTGGCTATATTAAGGCGCCAGCGCAGGATTCCCTCCCCTGCGTTCTTCGTTTTCGCCATAGGTCCCTTCCAGGCACACTCCCAAATATAATTATATCATGCTTACAGCATCTGCCATCAATAAATTGCAAGGAGTTTTAACCTAAATCTTTACTCAGACTACTTGGTTTCACTCTTCATGTATATAAAAAAAGTATTTTTATTCTTATACACGAAACAGATTCCTTTAAATTCCTTTTAAACTCATGAACAATAAATGTGTGTGACCCACACACCGAAGAAGGCCGTGAAGATAAAGATGCTTTGCAGTTGAGCGCAGCCAGGCCTTTCATCTCTATACGATAACTGAGACAAAGGGTAATATTCGGTTACTTCTGGCTGTCGATTTCTATTCACGAGTAGAAAGTTTACGGGAAAAGCTCCTTACTTATATTATATAAGTAGCAGCAGCAGTAGCAGCAGCAGTAGCAGTAGCAGTAGCAGTAGCAGCAGTAGTAGTAGTAGTAGTAGTAGTAGTAGTAGTAGTAGTAGTAGTAGTAGTAGTAGTAGTAGTAGCAGTAGTAGTAGTAGCAGCAGCAGTAGTAGTAGTAGTAGTAGTAGTAGTAGTAGTAGTAGTAGTAGTAGTAGTAGTAGTAGTAGTAGTAGTAGTAGTAGTAGTAGAAGTAGTAGTAGTTGTAGTAATAGTATTGTTATATTATTATTATTATTATTATTATTATTATTATTATTATTATTATTATTATTATTATTATTATTATTATTATTATTATTATAATCATCTTAAAAATGCGGTTGTTCTGCTCAACATTACCTTTAGTTTTTCTGTAGCATTATTTCCAATGACTTTAATGACTATTTCCGCAGCAGTATCGCAATAAATATTTGGCTATTTACACAGATACTTTCGTCCAGTATTCAATTTAACATTACAGAAAAGTGCCTCACTTTAAATTAATCGGACTAGAAAATAGTTACCTTTCCGCTAAAATCGTCTTGATCTAGAGACCAAAACATGATGCCCGCAACACCCAGCCGCATCATCCATGGGACCTGAGAGAGAAACAGTGGATCAAAAATAAACAAAACGTTTCTTCTCCGTTAAAATAATCAGTCAAGCTTACCCAGTTTAGTAAGGAAAATTTTCTGTTCAAAGACCTGATCCGACAAAACTTTATATAGGGCCTGGTTCGATTGAATCTGATAGCTTCATTTCTATGGTTGGTCTGCTTTTCCATGAAAATCGTGTGTCTGAAGTGTCTGTTTCCTTTACGGCACACATCGTGAGAATGCGTTCCATGACTTGTACGATATTGCGGTATGGACCCACAAAACCAGATTGGATGGATCGATGGTCGAGTAACTAAATATTCTTTTTTGTGTGATAACAAATTAAAGTGCTTCTTACGTCAGCCTCGAGCAGTGGACCTGCTGCATAAAACCTGGGAGTGAAGTATGACTATGAAGGATATTGTTATACTGTGATATAATATCGATACAAGTCTTCCTATCTTTAGGAAAAATGACAAGTTTTGTGGTTCGATCAATTAATATCAAATATGTCTTCCCGTCGTGATAAAGATTTTTACTAAGCTGTGGATCGTTCCATCTTCACACAGACGGCCGTGATGAAAAATTTCGTGTTGCTCAAACTACATTACAAGTCCAGCTCTTCTAAGGCCTTGATCTGTATGAAAAATTCAACAAAACTTTGCTGAGCCACTTGCGTATGTTGAATTGTGGGCTTGGGCTTGAAAACATTGTATCTCAAAATCCAGGTGGAATGTCATTTTCAGCTAAAGAAGGTTCAATGTTCGACAGATTATTATCTTCTAGAGTGCTCAGCATTGTAAGGTTTGTAGCTTTCAGGAAAACGTTGCGCATGTAATCAATTGTTGAATGCGTGAGGTAAAATGTATCTGTTCCTACCAGAGTACTTCTTGAGGCATGTGACGTTGGATGAAGGAAAGCGGAAGTGACAACGTATGTTATAATAGATTATATTAAAAAAAATAACAACAAACATCTCACGTTTCGATGAACAATAATGTATATTTCATTCGCACAATTTGAGAAAAAATACACACTGATTACAGTTCCTTGTTCACAGTAAGTTAGTTTGGGGACGATCGCTCATAGGCTCTCGTGACCTACGACGGAATGATCAATTATGATTCACACGCAATACCATTATTTTAAGTCTAAATGTTTTAATGTAATTTCTTTCCTTTGTTTTTTTCTACTACCAAAGACACTTGTGAGTTTCACTATTTTTGGCATTGCTACATTTGTCTGTAAATAAAGCTTTCAAGCGTGAAGGAATGTCATTGGCTATAACACATGGTAGCCGAGGTTGTGTGCCCTGACTATTCAAGTTCAGATCTAGCCCCGACGCTCCTGGTGCATATTGCGTTACGTTACCTTTCCTTCTTTTAAAAACGAGGAAGTAATATAAAATACGGTCAAAATATATATCATCAGACCCTTAATGTGTAAGAAGACAATAGCCTATTTATGGTCTATAACTCCCACTTTAAGATTTCTTATCTATGACGAATTGTTTTATTAATAAGCTGCAATGTACACTCACCTTGACACCTATGCTTTGTTTGTCTTCATATCCCACCCAGTCGTCCCCTTTCACAAGATATGGTACCCGTTGCTCGTAGTCAAAATAGCCCCTAGTCTTGATGGAGTTCAACATCATACAAATCTGAAAAGAGAAAAGAGGGTTGAGGTCAATTTTAGAAGAGAAAAAAGACTTTAATTAAGCATGCAGCAAGAGTTGCAAGATTGACTGAGAAGTTTATCATTGCTTAAAGGAACATAATTTTATGCCGTTTTTTCCTCTCCCAATAGCAGTTGGTAAAAAAAAGATTAAGGAACAGGCGAAACCAAAGTATAGACGTCAATCCTCAGATTGCAAGATAAAAAAAAAATTAGCAATAAGTTTTATCACACTGGTTTCATGATTAAAATTAATGGGGAAAATTAATATGTCGCTTTTCTGCTTTTTCTTTTCTTCTTTTTTTTTTTGGGGGGGGGCGATGATGAATTCTTTAGTTCAATTTGGCATTTTGACAAGTTCTACAAGCTCTTTTGACACGTTCTACAAGCTCTTTTGACACGTTCTACAAGCTCTTTTGACACGTTCTACAAGCTCTTTTGACACGTTCTACAAGCTCTTTTGACACGTTCTACAAGCTCTTTTGACACGTTCTACAAGCTCTTTTGACACGTTCTACAAGCTCTTTTGACACGTTCTACAAGCTCTTTTGACACGTTCTACAAGCTCTTTTGACACGTTCTACAAGCTCTTTTGACACGTTCTACAAGCTCTTTTGACACGTTCTACAAGCTCTTTTGACACGTTCTACAAGCTCTTTTGACACGTTCTACAAGCTCTTTTGACAAGTTCTACAAGCTCTTTTGAAAATTTCTGTGATCCAAAGACACAATTTAAATTGGGGCTCAAATGCTGCAATCTACGATGACTATGTAAAAAATCATGATTGACCTTTTGGTAATGGTTTTTCAATATTTTAAAATCGATTTCAAAATTTCAACATGGCTTCTTAATTGTTACCGCTGCCTAGTGGCATAGCTGTTCAGTCTAAAGTTGCTCATGAACAGGGACTAGTCTAGTCTAGTCGAATGAATAATGACTATTCTAGTCATAAAAACTGAATATTAATAGCGAGGCTTATGTTTTGGATAAAGCTCAACTACAGTCGCTATGGCTCCTACAGTTAAAAGAAAGCCTTCACCACCAACATTCCAGTCATTCTAAACTGACAAACTACGGTAAAGGTTGCGATAGCGAATTTGGCGGAACCTGCTCTTACGGAGATGAAATAATAGCCCTAGGTCAAGCAGAGAATCTGATACCTAAGAGAAATAAGGAGGATCAGAGAATCAAAGTGCTGAGACTTTTGCTCTTCCATTGCGCATGATTCCATGTCACGAAGATTGTAAAAGTTTGCTATTCTTCATAAAATGACTAATGCTGAAGTGCAGAAGAGTTCTTAATGATTTAAGATTTACTCTTATCAATGTCAGGGCGTTCTAGAACTCCTAGAGGTCAATTGAATGATTTATTGCATTGAATTGCCACGAATTCAGGTTGAGATAGTGGCAAGATTTCTAACGATTGCCTCCGCCGTTATTCTTGAGAAAGACTTAATTCAACAACAACGATGAATTTCTTCTTCTGTCTCACAACTTGAGCAGACAATGAGAACTCATGGCTCTCCGTCAAATAGTGCGCAGGAGAGCGTGAACATTCGTGAGGTTTTACATGGGGCGCACGGCTGTCCATGTCGAACTCGCGTTGCAACGGTCGGGCGCCCAGTTTTAATTCCACGCAGGCGATCTGATTGCCTCGGAAAAACATTATTTGCGAAATGGGTCCTTGACTAAAGACAGCTTATATAGCCAACGTCTCACAAGCTCAGACGTGATAAGCTGTGAAGACATGAGCAAATCGGACTCGAACGTATCGTATAAAGACCGAGAGAGCTAAAGACTTATTTGAAAGAGGGTCTCTCTTTTTAATTAGAATTCTTTTTGTGTGATACCCTGTAGTTAAATAACAAATAAAACCAGTCTCAAATTATTCAACTCTTCGTAATAATAAACCTACTTTACAACTTGAATAATGGCAAAATACCTAAGTGGAAAATAAAGCAGGCGTCATGTTCCTTATAGATGAGTGCCAGATATGTTTTCCCAAATCAGCCTAAGAGCAGCGTGGAGTTAAAGTTAGTACATTTTAGGAGGTGTTGGTACATTTTTAGGAGCTATGACCTAACTTGTGCCATTGCTGTCTTTCGCACAAACTTTTCCTCCTGCGCCTTGAGGTACACTCCTGGAGGGAGCTTTAATCAGCGCTGCTTTCAGGTGATAAAATTTCTGAACTCTTTGATGAAAGCCCTCTTTGTGAGAAAATTCAATTGAATGCTTCGCTTTACGAAAAGGTGATCTTGAGAGTGGACACAAGTGACATTTTTGTTATGTGCTGAAACAATAAATGCAGAAAATTGTTTAATGAATTTAATTATTAGAGTCACAAAATGTTTTTCCTGCAATGGTTTAGAAGTCTTTACCCTGATCACTTATTAAATGTAGTGTTTTCCATTAAACGGTTTCAAAGGTTTCAATGGTGTATGCTAAACCAGCAGAGCTTGACCCGTACTCGATTTGATCCCAAGATATATCCTCCACACTTTTGACTGGCAAAGCAAAGGATTGTATAACAAAAATCGGCTGAATGTGGTCCTTCCAGCCAGATATTTACTGCGGAATGATATTTGCTTCTTTAACTTTAAAAAAGAAGAAACGATTTTCTATCTGATCCACTGCAAAACTGATTTTCACACGAGTCTGGATTTTGATGCGGTGATCCTGATTGCGATATAAGAGAAAAAGAGATGTGTATAACCGTAGAGAACCATTAGGAAACTGGCGAGATTATTCGGTATCGAAGAGTGCGCTTGGTTAAGTAGACAAAGCGTTTTAGAAGAGAGAATTTTGAAAAGAGCCGGTGCTTTCAAATGACGCGGTGAAAGAATTGAACTTACAGTTAGTTTTACTAGGAACTGAATAAAAATCATCAGACTTAACAAGAAAAAAGTTTGTGAAAGATTTGTGTAGAAACGATGACTGCCTCAACAAAGTAAGTCATGAATGAAAAGAAAAATGTCTTCGCATTAAGACAGGAGCACATTAAACTTGAAAAAGAGAACTGGTGCCAGGGAGAGAATTCGACAAAGTAGTCTAAAATCATCAACTAAAAAAGTAGCATGGGAAGAAGAAGACATCAGTTACACTTATCAACGCTCAGTAATTTCAGAAATGTATAATCTATAACCTCTAAAATCTAGCAATATTGCCTAACTAGCATTGACAGGCAATCTTGCTCTGAATTGGCGACGTCAGCACCTTATGAGTACAAATTAAAACTTACAATATTTGTAACGGATCAGAGGTGATTAAATTTGGTTTTAAATTTTTTTCCCTCAGTTTGTTTAGAAACGTATGTGACATCACACTTTTATCCCTAAAATAACGTTAGTGCTTAAAAAAATGCATAAAGTTTCTGTGAGGAGAGAGGAAGGATCTATGTTGTTACACTAAACAATCAGGGCTGAAAATTCTTGAGCCAATTATAAGGTCAACATGAAATTTGTTGAGTAAGGAAGCCTTCAGTATGGCGTCCAGTCTAGCTACATACAGAGCCATACAGGACGTGTGTGTTTAAGTGTAATAGCAATAAACGATTGCTGGTTGTTGTCTTCAAATGGTATTTGTAACAGATTTGTGATGATGATGGGTAATCTTTTAGGCTCTGTTTGTCTAGGGGTATTAAAAATATACACAGCCAATCACACGACTCATCCGTAGAAACTCTGTTTGTCTAGGGGTATTAAAAATATACACAGCCAATCACACGACTCATCCGTAGAAAATAAGTCCGAAGTCCGCAAGTAACAATTGCACACTGTTTAATCCAACACAAGAGCTAGATCTAGACTGTACAATATCTGTAGGTTGACTCATTAATCATTCACTGTAGACTCAATGTCGACTCACTATAAACTCTATGATGTTGACTCACTGTAGACTCAATGTTGTTGACTGCCCAAATATAATTTGGATTCTTATTTATACAAAATCTCGTCGAATTATCTAGAAATGGAATTACATAAATCATAAGAGAACATTCTCGGTACACGTCATTAGAAATTAGCAACCAATCAAAACAAAGGTAAACAAGGGGTGACGAGATCATTACTATGCTAGAACTAAGTCGGAGATTCGAGAAGAATCTTGACCATACAAGTGCGGGCTGTGTTCAATAAACAAAAATAAATTTTTAGGCTTGAAATACAAACGTTATGCAACCAAACAAGATAATGTACATAGATCTAGCCGATCCGCTACCCAAAAGTTACGCACCAAAAAAGGGTGAGGAAATGAATAGATCAACTTATAGTACAATGCGTTACAGTATTCATTGCTTAAAACAACGAAAGATTTCACAACAGAAACTTTTTTAAAAGTAACAGGATATTTTAACCGGCTCATCTATATAGGAGTGAGAAAAATTCTCGATTATACGCAGTTTATTCAATAAAGTCACCTCAAGCTTTTCAGTAACTCGCAGCATTCATCATAATGACTAAGTTGAACTTAAAGGAGGTCACGCAATGAGCGCTGTTGTCACATGAATAGGTTAAATTTAGACAGGTCAATCCCACATTAATCAGCGTAGTTAAATCTGGAGATAGAGAGAGAGAGAGAGAGAGAGAGAGAGAGAGAGAGAGAGAGAGAGAGAGAGAGAGAGAGAGAGATATGGCAATTTTTGAGAGCTTGGACGAGCATAACTATCAAGGTATCAGGAAGCAAAAATTTCATATGGAGGTCACACCCCTATGCTGAACTTCGAAAGAATCTAAGGAACTTAACATATGAAGAAAAAAAAAACAAAAAACAAACTAGGCAGATCGCGAACGCTATCCGTAACTTTCACATAAAATTTTGTCCATTTCCACCTGAAGAACTCACATTCTTTGCGCGCATTTTAAGAAAGTAAGCATTCTTCTACCCGTGAGTGCAAATTCCATTAATATCCGCAGGTTTTCAAGACAAGATGATGGAAGTGGAAAACTCGGACACTACAAATATATGCTCTGACACAAGAATTCAATACATAATTATCTTGCGAGTGCCTTAAGACCTTGTTTTACTTATAAATCATATTCTTTTTAACAAATTGCCTAAAAATAATCTTCATAATGTAGTTATGATCTTCTAGATCAATATAAACACCAGCGGCAGCAGCAGCATCATTATCATCATCATCATCTTCTTCTTCTTCTTCTTCTTCTTCTTCTTCATCATCATCATCATCATCAGCAGCAGCAATAGCAGTAGAAGTAGCATCCCCATAACCTAATCACGTGCTATTTTCTCAAAGGAAATCTATATTTAGCGTGTTTTTACATTGTGATGTTTGGTCTTTGCTGGGTATTTTTAACGCATCGTTGCTAATTTCTCAATCGAAGATACCAAAATTTATGAGAATAAAATTAAATGTCTTTCTCATCAATCATGTTTGTTCTTAAAAGAAGTTTAATTTTTTTTCATAATTTGAGTTGGATCGTTTTCCTTTTCTTGGTTTTGCAAACTTGTTAAGCTTATTTCAAATGGGATGGACAAGATTTCATGAAACACGTATAAAGAAGTGTACTTTTTTGAATTGTGTTTTATAAATAGCCACAGTGTCATATTTAAATTAAATGTTTTTCGGTTTGAAATTAAAAAATAGGAAGAAGAGCAGAAAGGAAAAGAAATGAATTCATTGAACAATCAATTGAACTTTATATTGTTAAGATTCAAACTGATGAAATGTAGTTTATTTTCAGGAATGCAAGTTAACCAACATTGCACGTTGACACCCAATGCAAAAAGTGTCAATTTATTTCCTTTTTAGTCTAGTAAAATAATAGGTCGTTTGCAGTTGGTTTTTTTTTTCTTCTTTTTTTCTGCGCCTATGATCAGAAATGAAAAACAACCGGTAGGAAACAAAAATGGTCTATCTATAGCTCTGAAGCCCAGTTAATGAACTTCATATAACACTCGTATCTAAATTTTATTTTTCTTTTAGCTCTGAAACTTTGAAAAATTGTTTTCTGCATGACTAGACCAAATGCCGTAGACTTAAACAAGAAGAAAACATTTGATCCAGCAAATCAGCACCGTGTATCGAGGCTCAAGTGGTAGAGCATTCAGGCTGAACGAATGTTGCGCTGCTCTAAGTACGCTGTCTTAGTTAGCGATACTCTAGATTTAGTCTCTTCTCGATGAAGCGATTGGTTCTGTATGGAGATAATGGGTTGAATCTCCGTCCACACCAACTCCGTCGGTCTTGCGTTAATTTACATATAGATTTGTGATCGCGTCTGTTATTCTTTACAATTTATTACCAATTTCGATCAATACGTCTTTTTATCGTTCAAGACTGTCTTCAGTTTATCACCTTAAATTATAAAGTTTTATCAGTAAAACAGAAATCTTGAGATGGGATGAAGCTGGTTTCTTGATATCCTGGATTATGACCTTGAACGTTCTCAGAGTAACAATTTCTTAGGATCAGAACAAAGCCGTAATATCTTAACTGTTTCACCAAAGATATGGATGATTATGATTATGTTGATGTGTTTGTTCTCGATTCGGCGCCGGAGTGGATCCCAAATCGTTTGCGAGTTCGATCCTCATTCATTTACAAAACATTTCGCATTATTGCATCTTATTGTTGCTATTTTTCTTCTATGTGATGTTCTTAGGTTAGATAAAGTTTTATGATTGCTCCTGAAATTCTTTCTATTCCGATATCAGTCTTTGACAACTTTCGCCTGTCTGAACCTTTTCTCTATCACTTTAAAAATATGATTATATTTGATACCGAATGCTAAGACTTTCAGTTCGGCCAGGTCTCTCTGATTTCGCTACTGCAGGAGACGATAGATAAGACTGGTCTAGTGCTTCCAACAGTAGAACGAAGCAGTAACAGCCCAACGTCAGTACCTCAGGGTAGGCGAGTCCTCCAGGTATACCGTAAATATCCCCAGTTCTTATCTCTCCTGTGACTGGCGAGCCGACTTCAGTATCGTTCACGTTGCTGAGCACCAGTCGGCGTCCCACACCTGTGATCCCTACCAGCATCTGACGGAAAGGGAGGCCTCGGTCGCGCCAGTAGTGGACGGTCCAATTCTGGAGAAAATGAGAGATAAAGGATGAGCAGGGGGAGGCATAATAATTGGAGAGAAAAAAAAATATTATCGTGCTGGATTGAAAAGTGTGTTATCCAGAGCACCACTTAGAGATCTTAATGATCGGTACGCCTAGATTTAGTCTGACTGTCTCTCCTTGTCAATTTGTCCTTCATTAGAAGTTAAGTGCAGACACAAACGCATTTATTAAAAAGACAAACTCTCTAGTGTCATCAGTATTCCGTAATTCCGTAAAAATCATTTAGATCTGCTGCGAGCAAGTATAAGGTTAACGTTCTTTGACTTTTCAAGTGCTTTTATTACCATTCAACCCCATCTTTTATGTGATAAAATGCTAAATGTGAACATCTGTCCATCACTCATCACCTGGATCATCGACAACCTTACCTTAAGACCTCCATGTATTAAGTTAAACCCCTCAATTGCATCCGATGTAATCGTCACTAATACTGGAGCACCCCAGGGTACAGTCGTATCCCCTTTCCTCTTTATACACACCCGACTGCAGAGCGACACATAATAATTGCACAATCTATAAATACGCCGACGACACTGTTTTGACCGGAATGGGTGTGTACGATGATTGCACTCACTATATCCAAGAAGTTAAATCTTTTGTTGACTGGTGTGACGTTAATCATCTAGTTCTCAATGTCAGCAAGACTAAAGAAATGATAATAGATTTTCGTTAAAAAAAAAAGATACGCAAACTGACATGACTATCATAAAAGATAAAGAGGTAGAGAGAGTAGATACATACAAATATCTTGGTGTAATGTTAGACAACAAACTGACGTGGAGACAAAACACAGAGGCCCTGGTAAAGAAAACAAAACCTCGAATGTACTGTTTGAGAAGAATTCGCTGATTCAATATTAATAGAAACTTACTTCAATTGTTCTACTTATCTATAGTAAGCAGCACAATGACAGTAGTATATATAAGGGGGGTTCTGGCACACCTTGTAAGAAAAACATACCACTTTTACATGCACTCGGACCCCGACTCTGCATGTACGGAAAACGCGTTTGGCCTACATGCACTCGGACCCCGACTCTGCATGTACGGAAA
Organism: Elysia crispata; assembly: GCA_033675545.1. Taxonomy (NCBI): domain Eukaryota; kingdom Metazoa; phylum Mollusca; class Gastropoda; family Plakobranchidae; genus Elysia; species Elysia crispata. The sequence goes on along the minus strand of JAWDGP010002614.1, from coordinate 453,953 downwards.
ACGCGTTTGGCCTACATACACTCGGACCCCAATTTTGCTTGTACGGAAAACACGCTCGGCCTACATATACTCGGACCCCAATTCTGCACGTACGCAGAACACTTTGTACGGGAAAGTAAGACCAAAATGGAACCAGGGCTCCCAAGGGCACAGCCGCGCCTCGAGAGGACGGCCCATACAATTCGCCGGCCTCGGGCGCACCGGAGGTCTGTGCCCTAGGTTTAATTATTTTTACCCAAAATTTTCTCCATTAGAGATATAGCGGTCTTAGAGATATATCGATGTTGGGTGTATATAGATGTTGGGTGTATAGATCATAGAATTGTCGATCTTATACCCATCCAACAAGATGGATGAGTACTTAGAGCAAATACTGGCAGAGATGCCAGATTCGGCTCTCCAAGATGTGGTCAGAAACATTCTGGATGAGCCCATTCCTGAGGCTGTGAAAAGACGTTTGTTGAGACCTCTTCAACCTCGGAAATATCGGCCTGTTCCTCTGCCGCGCAGGGCAGAAAAGAGGAAAAGGAAGGCTATTCAGGAGGAATTCGACCCTATACCTCTACAAAAGGTTTATAGGTCTGCAAAGGACTACCAGGAGGAGCTCCGGGGCTTGTTCGAAGAACCGGAAGAACTCACTTTCCGGAGGGCTAGATGGGCGATAGGAAATTTCCTGCAAAGTTGGAAGATGGGTGTGCCCCGGGGGCACCCACAGGGTGCGGACCCCAGAACCTTCCTCGAAAGTGTGGAACCAAAGATCCACGAAAAACTCGAGGAGGAGTTCGTAGCACTAGGAGGGGGATTGAAGTTTCAACTGGCTCTCAAGGTAGAGCTCGTGAAGGTAAAACCAGACGGCAGCGAGGAGTACTTTGAGCCTGTTCTACGAAATAGACAGGAAGCCGTCCTTCAGGAAAGCGAGATCGCAACAGCCCTCGAAGAAACATTCCCGAGGCTGCAGGAAACTCTAGAAAAATTGACCCAGAGAGGATCTGGTTGGGTTGTGGTGCAGGTTCGCACCCTCTGGCTAGACATTGCCAGATACCAACCACTCCGGGGTGGGTCCTATATTAAGCTGCCAAATAAATTGCAAGATAAAAAGGCGGTGGTAAATGTGAAAAACAAAGACGACCACTGCTTGCGATGGGCCCTCCGATCTGCCCTGTTTCAAGTCGCAAAAAATCCACAGAGACCCGCCAAATACCCCCAAGCAGATGGACTTGACTTCACCGGCATCGATGCCCCCACCCCAATATCTCAGATTGGCAAGGTGGAGCGCCAGAACGACCTTGCCATCAACGTGTTCGGCTGGGACAAAGGGGTTATCGTGCACCATGTCTCCAAACAGCCAGAAGACATGCACAGGATAAATCTGCTGCTTATACAGAAGGCCGACAAATTTCACTACACCTGGGTTAAAGACCTCAACCGACTTCTCTACGACCAGAACAAACACAGAGAGCAGAAGCACTTCTGTGAGCGCTGTCTTCATGGTTATTCTAGGGAAGACCTTCTGGAAGCCCACAGGCCGGAGTGCAAGGGAATCGGTCATACAGCTGTTAGGGTGGAGATGCCCCAAGAGGGCAAGAACAAGCTCACCTTCCAGAACCACCACAAGCAGCTGCCCGCGCCCTACATTGTCTACGCCGACTTCGAAGCCCTCACCACGAAAGTCGAAGGGCCGGAGCTAGACCCGACAAAAAGCAACACCCAGAGGACACAACACCACGAGGCATGCAGTTACTGCTACATAGTGGTGCGGTGCGATGGGAAGACAGAGGCGCCCGTCGAATACCGGGGGCCCAACGCAGCAGAACACTTCCTCCGAGCTCTCCAAGTGGAAGAGCGTGGGATCCAGAAAGTGCTGGCGAACCCGCAAAAAATGAGAATGACAAGCGAAGACTGGGAGAGCCACAGGACTGCGAGAAGATGCCATGTGTGTGACAAACCTCTCGGGGGTGACTCTGTAAAGGACCACTGCCACATCACCGGCAAGTACCGAGGAGCAGCCCACAACGCCTGCAACCTCAAACTGCGGCTCAGCCCAAAGACCACAATCATACCAGTTGTGTTCCACAATCTGCGGGGGTACGACAGCCACCTGCTGATGCAGGCGATATCCAAGGTGGAGGGGCGGGTTTCCTGTATCCCCAACAACACCGAGAAGTACATTTCCTTCTCTCTGGGGCAGCTTCGCTTCATCGATAGCGCCCAGTTCCTGCAGGCGAGCCTCGACAAGCTTGTATCCGCAAACAAGCCCGAGGCCTTCCAGATAACAGCCCGCCACGAGCCCGACTGCGCGCTGCTCCTGCGCAAAGGCGTGTACCCCTACGAGTACATGGACTCCGGGGGGGCGTTTCGAGGAGACCAAGCTTCCACCGAAGGAGGCCTTCTACTCCAAGCTCACAGACGCAAGTATTTCCGATAGCGACTACGCCCATGCCCAGAGGGTCTGGGAGACCTTCGGGTGCAAAACCCTAGGCAACTACGCCGATCTCTACTGCCGGACCGACGTGCTGCTCCTTGTCGATGTCTTTGAGAACTTTCGAAAGACTTCCCAGAAACAATATGGGCTGGACCCGGCGCACTACTACACCAGTCCAGGCCTTTCTTGGGATGCCCTCCTCAAAAAGACCGGAGTAGAGCTGGAGCTGCTCACAGACTACGACCAGCACCTCTTCATCGAGAAGGGGATGCGGGGCGGCATCTCGATGGTGTCGAAGCGCCACGCCAGGGCGAACAACCCCGCAGTAGAGGGATACGACCCGGAAAAACCAAACAGCCACATTCTCTACCTTGACGCCAACAACCTTTACGGGTGGGCCATGAGCCAACCCCTTCCGACTGGCGGATTTCGATGGGTAGAGGACTGTACAGCGCTGGCTAGCACAATCAAAGACCAACCGGCCGACGGGCCCGAGGGCTTCATCCTCGAGGTGGACCTGGAGTACCCCCAGGAGCTTCACGGCCACCACAACGCCTACCCGCTCGCCCCAGAGCGCATGGTGGTCCAGAAAGAGTGGATGTCGGATTACCAACATGGCCTCCTGGGCAAAGGTATGGCGTCCGCCGAGGTCGAAAAGCTGGTCCCCAACCTCCGCGACAAGAACCACTACGTGCTCCACTACCGCAACCTCCAGCTTTACTTGGGGCTCGGGCTCCGGCTCCGGAAGGTACACCGCGCCCTGCGCTTCGAGCAGAGCCCCTGGATGGAGCCCTACATTCGGATGAACACCGAGCTGCGAAAGCAGGCCACCAGCGCCTTCGAGAAGGACCTCAACAACTCCGTCTTCGGTAAGACCATGGAGAACCTGCGAAAGCGAGTCGACGTCAAACTGGTGCGCTCACACGAGGAAGACAAACTTCGCCGCCTCCTGGCCAGCCCGTCTTTCGCCAGAGCAAACATCTTCGACGACGCCCTCGCCGTGCCTCGGTTCCAGGTCGCTGCGAATACTCTCCAGACGAGCACCGCGGCAATGGATATATAGGCCCAATTCTGGGCTGTTTCCACCGCCTGCCCGACTTTCTGGAGATCCAAGCGCGTCTCTGCCTGCTCGTGGCGGGTCTCCCGCAGTTGCTCTGCTATCTCTTGTTGCTCGTCGACAAGAAGCTCTTCGAGAACATCGGAGTCGTCGTCTTTCGGTAGTTGTGCCAACGCCTGCACCAGAAGACGAGAGGCTTCCTCCACGCGAGCCTCGAGTCGGTCTAGTCGGTCCAGGAAGTCCGCGGCAGTAGGTTCCGCAGGCGGCCCCGCAGGCGCCCCTGCAAGCGGAGAGGCTTTCACCAGAGACCCAGCAAGCGGTCCCGCAAGCGGCGGATCGAGCGGCGGATCGAGCGCCCCCGCAGTCGGGCTATCCCCATCCCGCCAAATCCTGTAGAGCCTCGTCGTCCCGATACCAAAACGCTTCTTTACCTCGGCCGCCGGCAGCTGACCTCGGAGGGAGTGGATTTCCTCTACCTGTTCCGGGGATAATTCTCGTTTGGTCGGCATTTCCCAACAAATAAAATTTCTTATAGGCTTTCCCCATATCTAGATGGGAAAGCGTCTGCCAGTAAAAACAAAATGGGAAGCTTGCAAGTGCCAAGCATTTGCCAAGCATTTGCCAAGCATTTGCATGGGGTGCGCTTGCGAGGCGCTTACAGGTTGTTTGCAAGTCGTTGTACAGGGCGGTGGGCCCACCACCTAGGAAAAAACGAAAGGCGGCGGACCAATCGAAACCGAAACCGAAACCGAAACCGAAACCGAAACCGAAATATTCCGGGTATCGAATAGACTTAGATGGAGTCAAAGAGGTTTTGCAACTGGTCTGCCGAAATATTCTCCGGGGGTACATCTGTTGCTTCGCAATGGGTGAACGTCGCGGCTGTTCTTTTTCGGCTACACTCGAGGCAAAGTAGTCGCACGTTGCCTCGGGCGTGGCCCTGTGCATTGTCGATTCGGACGATGCTGAACTGCCGTGTGTCCTTTGGCTCATAGCACCAAAGGAGCTCGATGTTGCAGGAATCACACCGGTTTCTCTGTTTCTTCTTGAAAGCTTCGACGTCCTTCATACGGAGACGGAGATTGCACTTATGCCCCTTGGCTTCGTCAACGCGTTTGTAGGCCTGCAGTTTCCGGGCGATGTTCTTGAAAGCTTTGTTCTCGTCGTAAGCCAACCTCGGGGTGTGGTCGTCGGTTTCTGGTGGGGGGCAACACCGGTGGAGTTGGTGGATGTACTGGACTCGGGAGACAGCCAAGTACGCGAGATTGCTCCACTGGAAGTAGTCGTCGACGATCCAGACCTTTTGTGGGTCCTCGATGGTTAGGCCTTGGCTGCTGTGTACAGTCATGGCGTAACCCAAGTCCCAGTTTTTACCCCATTCACCATCGAGGACCTCCTGTGCTGTCTCTACGGAAACCAACACCAAATCATTCAGCACTAATTCTTCCTCGGCCCCGTCTGGGCCTGGGATTGGGACAAGAATGTTTTGGAGGCGTGTGTCCCGTGGCCGGTAGATAAGCGGGACTGGTTCGTACGGGAAGGATTTTTTGTGTTGCTCGAACAGAAGCTTCTGGGCTCGGTCCCGTGGGGCCTTGCGGGTGATGAGTAGGAGGTCGCGGGGGTACCAAACGTCGACAAAGTTAGCCCAACCCCGGCACCTGGGCAAAGCTTTGCGCATCTCCTTGCACTGGATCTTGTTGGATTGCAACCTAATAGCCCGCTTTAAAGCCGAGAGCTTTTCGCACCTGCTCCGGTGGTCGACGGTGATCTCTTCGTAATAGTCGCAGCGCTCCTTCAACCAGGCGTGCGGTGATGCCCCCGCAATGGGTCTAGGCTGACCCTGGTCGCCGCAGCAAACAACCTGAACACCTCTCTGAACAAGCCAATCGAGGAAGATCTCGAGCACAGCCCTGGGGACTGTGCAGACCTCGTCCCAGATAACAACCGGGGGGATGTGCTTCCGGCGTATGCGGTCTGGGGTCCAATCTTTCTGGCCCGACCACCTGAAGAAGCTGTGGTACGTCTGTGCGTCGACGCCCCTGGATCTCATCTCCTTGGCCAGGCGGTGGGTAGGGGTTAAGACAAGAGGATTCATCCCGCGGAAAACCTCGTTGGCTCGCGTGGTCTTACCGGAGCCTCCACCGCCGTTGAGATAGCTCAGAGCATGCCTGGTCAATGGATCGGCGGGGGGCGGCTCGGCGCTGCCGTTGTTGACACTTGCGAGGGCGCTTGCGAGGTCGCCACAATGCTCGGGTTTGGGCTCGTATGCGGTGTAGTCCTGGAGGCTCGCAGGATAGCAGGCTTTCATGTTGATACTTTCCACTCCGTCTACGGGGTGGACGGAGGTGTTCCAGAAACTGTGGCAAACAGCTTGTGACATGCCGAGGAAGTTGGTGGGCGTTCTCAACAGGGCTTCGGAATTCTCTAGGTCAAGAAAACGACAGGCCTCCACCGGAATATCTATCTATAAAGACCTAATTCAACACACCCAATAATCTACATACCCAATAATCAACATATCTCTAAAAAGATTGGCTAAAATTAAGACCTACACGAGAGTGTGGGTACAGCTAAATTTCTATGTTTTTTAAACGCCTAACCTCTGCTTCGTAAACCCTACAACCTTTCCCCCAAACCCGCAGAAAGAGTTTGTGATAGCCGCAGCCATTACACACCAGGAACTTGTTTTTCACACCCTTGCCACAAACGGTGCATGCACTGTTGCCCCCGCCTTTTGCTATCTTAGGTTTGTGGATGCCGCAGTATTCCCCCATACAACTCCTACCACAGATATACGTTTTTCCCAACATCAACCAATTACATCTGTTTGTTCCCTTCATGTTTGCTTGTATATACTATAGAACTTGTTTATCTTTTAAATACGCTATTGTAAGTAAGACCATCTGTTTTCTACCCCAAACTTGGCTCCCAACACCCGTTACCACAACATCCCACCAGCATTCTCAATTCCCAACACCCAGACGGGTTTCTCACCCTAGAGGCCGGCAAGGCGAACTAGGCCTTCCTCTGGGCAGTATTTTCCCAAGGGTAGTACATTATTTTGGATGGGTATAACAACTTATATATCTAAAAAGGGTTTGTTGGTTAGGTGGGTTTTTATCGGTTAAAAATTAGCCTGTGGGTTTTTCGGGTTAAGCTAAATTACTATGTTTTTCAAACGCCTAACCTCTGCCTCGTAAACCCTATAACCTTTATTCCATTTCTTATCATAGACTTTGTAATAACCACAGATATTACACACCAGGTACGGATTTTTCACGCCCTTGCCACAAACGGTGCAAGCACCGGTGCCCCCACCCCTTACTATTTTGGCGTTGTGGATGTAGCAGTATTCTCCCTTACAATTCCTGCCACAAATATTCTTTTTCCCCAACAACAACCACCCACATTTGTTTGTCTCCTTCATGTTTACTTTGTATATACTATAAAACTTTTATCTTTAAAAATGCACTATTATAAGTTAAGACCATCTGTTTTCTACCCCCAAACTCAACTCCCAAACCCCGTTCACCACAACATCCCACCACCCTTCCCAAACCCAATCGGATTCTCTCGCCCGAGGTCGGCAAAGTGGGCTAGGCCTTCCTCTCGGGTGAGAGAATTTTGTCCCTGATTATATTTTAACCAGAATTTCCCGTAGGATGGGCGTGTTTTGTGTGTAAGTTAGAGTGTTTCGCTCCGAGGTCGGCACTACTAAGTCTGGGCCGACCTCTAGGAGCGAAGGGGGCGTCCGTAGGTCAAACGTTTTTGCATGCAGGGCGCTACGCCCTTTGGAGTTTTGTACGTGTGCTATATACACGAGGTATACCCGTCCGAAATGGAGCTTGTCCGCAAGAGAGGTAGCCCACCGCGTTTCCCGTTCGAGCTGTTCCGGGAGCAGGAACGCAGCTACGATAGACGCGCCGACAGCGGTGCTAGATGGCAGTCTATCGAATACCTGCGGAGCGCGGCGGTTGCTTTGCATCGAGCCGGTACACCTGGAGGGACAATACTTGGCCGCATCGACCGAGCTACTGCCAAAAAATTGTTGGCGTGGGAGTATGGAGAGCTCTACGCCGTGGGGTATGGTGGAGACGTGTTGTTCTGCCTCCCCGGTGGGAATGTGGTCGTCTAGCGCGCACCTACGCCAAAGCGACAGAGACCGCCGTCCTCTGGGGGCGAAACGCGGCTGTGCCCTTGGGACCCATTTTAGTCTGAATTAATTTTCCCGTACGAAAAATGTGTTCTGCATGTACGCAGAATTGGGTTCCGGGTGTATATAGGCCGAGCGTGTTTGTGAAAAGGTTGTGTGTTTCGCTCCGAGGTCGGCCCAGACTTAGTAGTGCCGACCTCTCGGAGCGAAACGAGGGCGTCCGTAGGCCAAACGTGTTTTGCATGCAAGGTGGATTGTCTCGCCCCTAGGCCGGCGACAGAAAGTGGGCCGTCCTCTCGGGGCGAGACGAGGTGGAACCCTTGGAGAACCCTGGGAGCCCCGGTGGGTTGTCTCGCCCGAGGCCGGCCAGATTATTTGGGCCGTCCTCTCGGGTGAGACGTGGTTGTACACTTGGGGAACCCTGGAGCCCTCGGTGGGGTGTCTCACCCCAAGGCCGGCAGGGCTGTATGGGCCGTCCTCTCGGGGACGCGGCGGAACCCTTGGAGAGCCCTGGAAGCCCTCGGTGGGTTGTCTCGCCCGAGGCCGGCGAATTGTATGGGCCGTCTTCTCGGGGCGAGGCTGTACCCTTGGGAGTTCTGGTTCCATTTTGGTCTTACTTTCCCGTACAAAGTGTTCTGCGTACGTGCAGAATTGGGGTCCGAGTGTATGTAGGCCGAGCGTGTTTTCCGTACAAGCAAAATTGGGGTCCGAGTGTATGTAGGCCAAACGCGTTTTCCGTACATGCAGAGTCGGGGTCCGAGTGCATGTAGGCCAAACGCGTTTTCCGTACATGCAGAGTCGGGGTCCGAGTGCATGTAAAAGTGGTATGTTTTTCTTACAAGGTGTGCCAGAACCCCCCTTATATATACTACTATGACTTTTGGTCTGGTATGCTGGGGAGACAACCTCTTAGGGCAAGATAGAGAATGAATTGACAAACTGATGAAAATAGCGGGTGGGGTTGTAGGTAAAAACCAAGAGGATATCATGACACAATGTGAACGGCGCATTTTAAACAAATGAAATTAATTTTTAAAAACAAGACACACCCACTCAATATGTTATAATTATGGAAAACAACTGTCAGAACGTAGTGACCGGTATAGAGTCCCAAAGGCACGGACAAATAGACACCTAAACTCATTCTTTCCAAAATCTATCGACTTATACAATGAGGAGGTTAAAAGAATAACTAAATCATAATTATACGTATGCATTTACTTTTGTTTTCCAACAAGATGTTATAATTCTAGAAATACCAAAATGATACGCTCACCTTTTCTTTACTTACAAGTTTTTGGGATTTTTTTGTAACAATTTTGTAATACCTACTTATATAAATTTATATCTCCATAAATTTATGTCACCTGTATACTGTGACAATTTATGTAATTATTGTATTTATATCCTGAGAGCATGCCATTTTTAAATTCCCTTTGTGGGATTAATAAAGTTATCTATCTTATCTTATCTTATCTTATCTTATCTACAAGAAAAATGGAAAGGGCGAAATCAAACTCAGTGTAGTACACTTAAGTCGAAACGCTTGGTTACAACTAGTTTAACTGGAAATATCAAATTAAGAGTGTTTTACTTAAAACATTTATCTGTAATATATAAAGTACAAGTGTGAGTCGAATGCTCCCCATAATTTTCGGTCCGCTACCAGGGAAGCCCGGCAAATACCTGTGTTCTTTCTCCCTTTCCTAGATTCTTCAGATGTGTGTATGTGAAGCTTTTGTAGGTACTGTCTGACGGAAAGTAAACAATTCTGAACATAAGCGATACTTTATAAATCATTATTGTACACTCAGAGTGTTACTCTATGATACAATCTGGAGAGAGATGCGGTAAGATTTTCGTTGGAAAAGATGCTTGAGGAAATAAAAGCAACAGTGACAGACAGGGAGAGAGAGATAGACAAAAGGAAAGCAAGAGACGGCGATGGAGACAGACAAAAGCAGGAACTGATAGACAAACAGAGAAAGCGAAAAGAAGATGGACAGTGTGTGTAGGTATAACAGATGGATGTGTATGGGGGAAAGGAGGAGGAAGTGCGTGATAACCCACAATCCTTTTTTTTTTTGTGCAATGTTTGTCGAAAGGCCTCATTATGTTTACCTTATAAATGAAGACCAGCGTCTGTCTATCTTTCTTTTTCATGCACATTTTTAGTGTTAAAAATGAGCGCTTTAATAAATAACAAAATTGAAACTTTGAGAGAACGGATTAATTAATTAATACTATTATGGCTGAAAACGACGTGCATCTTAACCCTAACTGGATTTAGTAAATTAGAATATAAAATTGTCAATCTCATTTGAGGTTAATGCCTGATAGTTCCAAGAAAGGCTGCCTACATTATGCTCTATAGTTCTATTCTTCTTACCGTGCTAAGTGTGGCATCAAACCGAATATCTTTGCGTGAGTAGAGGGGGCTGTTAAATGCCGTTACTTTTGCATTCTTGGTGGTGTAGTCGTATGTCATCAGGTTCACATAGTCCACGTATCTAAGGAAAACAAACATTTTTGTAAACTCTCTTGAGAAAAATTCAAATTGTCTAATGTATGACCATACTAGAGTTATCGATTTGGGAGTAAACAAAACGTGATCCGAATTTAATATTGGTGAAAGCGAGACCAAATATTCGTACAAACCAGACCAAACACATTTTGTTAGTGTCTAAAGAAGAACAAAACACAAAAGGCCCAAAATAAGTAGCTATATTCATGAAATCAATGACATATTCATAAATTTACTCCTTAAAAGCACTCAAAATAATATTGACCTTTCCCATATTGTATGTATGAATAACCCTAAAGTCGGTAAACTCCCTATAGTCGTACTTGTTAATCTAATATGGATATAACCCTGATTGGAGGTCAACATCATCTGACTAAGCTAAGTATTTTTGTTGTCCTCCTCCTCCTCCACCTCCTCCTCCTCCACCTCCTCCACCTCCTCCACCTCCTCCTCCTACTCCTCCTACTCCTACTCCTACTCCTACTCCTACTACTACTACTACTACTACTACTACTACTACTACTACTGTAACAAATGCAGTGACGAACTAGAAGTCAAGTAAGACAATGAACTAAAGAAAACAATAGCTTCTTCGGTAACTATACAAAACATTGGAAGTACGTTTCATTCACGTGTTCCGTTCATCAAACAAAACAAAACTAATACACATTTAATTAGTTCACACCAATGTACACGGTTGCAGAGCCAGAACTTGTTTGCTCACCCAATCAACCCTTTTTCTACCTTTTCTCTCTCTGTCTTAGTCATTCTCACTGTCTCCTTTCTCTCTCTCTCTCTCTTTCTCTCTATCCCTCACTCATTATCTCTCTCGAACTTCATGTGAATAATATCAAGCAAAAAAAATATAAAAAGGCAATAGTAGCAGTGATGATGACATAATAGCAAATGACCGTAATGATGATAATATTGATTATAGCAAGAAGACGGATGGAAACAGCAACAGCAAAATAAATGTGTGTACTGTGTATGTTGACGTTTGTGGTGGTGAAGGTAGCATGATGATGATGATAATGATAATTACGACGTTGATGGTTGGATGAAGAATGGAGGAATGCAGACTTATTGTGATCGTTAAGTTTCCCCAAAACAAGTTGTAAAGTTTTCAATAATCATACTGGGAACAAAACTTAAGTAGGTGCTATTCTGTCAATTTCTAAAGTCTTCATGATAGGGTAGTTAGGGCGCAGAATGACATCAACTGTCCGTTTCGTCAACTTCGTCATTTGGTAGAATGGGTGTGCAATAGAGATATGGGGAATGTTGCTTGTTCCTTGACATAAATACCATTGAGTTCTATGGTCTGCAGAGTATAGATCCAATGAGTTTCTTTATTTCGTCGTGTAACAAAGTCAGAGGATGAAGGTCGGTTAATGGCCACGATCAGTAGGTGGCCTGTGCCTGGTCACGGTGTGTTAAAATGTGTGGCTATTGAAGTGTCGTCACGTCTGATGTCTGAGCTGTGGTTAGTGAAAAGGGTCTGGAATGGTGTGGATGTTTCTCCTACGAATTGTTTTCGGCATTTTGTGCAGGTTATGAGATGTATGACGTTGTGATAGTGGCATATCAGTGTGTAGAATTTTGTATGTTTTACCGGTCGTCAAGAATGTGTAGGATGAAGTGGGTGTAGTGTTTTGGATTGTTTTGCATTGAGAGATCTGCAAGTTTGGAAACCTGGTCTGACGTTTGTACTTTTCGTTTTGGAATGTACTAGGGTGCCTCTAAGATTTCTGGGTCTACTGTGGGCGGCAAGAGGTAGAATGGGGATAGCTTTTTTGAATCTATCAGAGGTGTGAAGGATTGGGAAGTACTTCCTAAGCGTTGCAGAGATGTTGGGTAAAGCTGGATTAAATTTGACAACGAAAGGGATTCTAACTGTTTGAGTGTTTGTATAGGTGTGTCTTTCTTGAGCTGTTGTTCTGTCTATCTTGCTTTTTTTTACTGCTGCTACTGGTGCTGCTAATGATGCAGCTGTTATTAGTTCTACTACTATTACTACTACTACTGCTGCTTCTGTGCTGCTGCTACTACTACTACTACTACTACTACTACTACTACTACTACTACTACTACTACTACTACTACTACTACTACTACTACTACTACCACTACTACTACTACTACTACCACTACTACTACAACTACTACCACTACTACCACTACTACCACTACTACTACTCCTGCTGCTACTCCTGCTGCTACTGCTGCTGCTACTGCTGCTGCTACTGCTGCTGCTACTTCTGCTGCTACTACTGCTGCTACTACTGCTGCTACTGCTGCTGCTACTGCTGCTGCTACTGCTACTGCTACTGCTACTACTACTACTACTACTACTACTACTACTACTACTACTACTACTACTACTACTACTAGTAGAAGTAGTAGTAGATCTAGAGGAGGCAAACCAGTGGGTTAATTATAAGTAAGAATTATGAGAGCTACAATTTTAGGTAGTGCTCAGCAGAGGTTAGGATAAGGCTTTATGTGAAAATGACTGAAAATGCTTGAATTTGTGGTATTAGAACCATCGATTTATAGGTCCTTCGGCACCCATCGCATTGCCACTCAAAGAGGACATAGCTTTTACCAATACGCCACTACGTGACTACGCTCCCTAAAAAGAGCTTCATTGCGAAGGTTATACCACTCCCGCCACTCCTATTTCTATTCAAGCAAAACTATTAAGTTGGAAAGAGAGAGGAGAAAGAGGGACAGGGAGCGAGATAAGAGAGAAAGATAGAGACAAAGAGAGATGGTGGCGAGAGAGAGAAGAGAAAAAGAGGAGAGAGAGGCAGTGAGAGGGAGAGGAGAGAGAAATAGAGAAGAGAGAAAGATAGATTGAGAAAGGAGTGACAGAGGATGGAGAAAAAGAGAGTAAGAGGATAGAGAGAGACGAGAGCGAGAAAGAAAGGAGAGAGAAAGAGAGAGAGAGAGAGAGAGAGAGAGAGAGAGAGAGAGAGAGAGAGAAGAGAGAGAGTTTGAAAAAGAGAAAAAGAGAGAGCAGAGAGAGAGAGAGAAAGTGTGAGAGTCAGAGGGAAAAAGAGAGGGAGAGGAGAGATAGAGAGGGAGGTCCAGAGAGGGAGAGAGGGGGAGGTTGATAGAAAAAGAGAAGAGCGTGTAAGGCAGACAGATGGTCCTACAGTTTACCGTAGACAATAAATCTCAGCTGCTGGCAAGCGATTACACCTCAATAGCATAGACAGACAGAAAGAGAGAGGAAGAGAGAACGCGAGAGAGAGAGAGAGAGAGAGAGAGAGAGAGAGAGAGAGAGAGAGAGAGAGAAACGAGATAGATAGAGAGATCGAGAGAGAAAGAGAGAGTTTACTGAAGTTAGTCGAGAAATCTCCGCCGGCAAGCGATTGCACGTCAACAGGACTGCTGTCACGGAGCGTCACAAATGCGTTTCTGGTATGTTCTTTAGGTATGTCTTCCCACGGAAATGGCTAGTGAACTGAGACAAATCCCTTTCTTAAAATATCTTTAACCTGTCCAGGCTGTAATAATGTCTAGATATTGCTCATAGTCAAGGCATAAAACTTATTTTTTTCCATCTCTGAACAGTCTCTGCATCAACTAAGTTTAAGCCGTCAGGCGTTCAAGGAAGTTAACTCTCGTCGAAATTGATCAGCAAATATCGTCTATTATTATAGAGGATCCTGCTGGTTTTTTTTTTTTTTTTTCTTTTTGGACGTTATAAGTTCTTCATGACTTTTCATTACTTAAATATTTCTGTGTTTGGTGTTTCATCGCTATGATTATTCAAAAGATAGGAATTTGTAACACTTACAATAACATGCAGCAATCATACAGCATAATGATTATCATTCAACTAAAATTTAATGACAGAGAAAGGGGGGGGGGGGGGAGGGAACAGCAAAACTGAAAAAAAAATAGGAAGAAAGGTATAAAAAAAAAATTTAAGTAAAAGAAAATCACAGCAATGCCTTTAATAGCAACTTTTTCCTATGTAGATGTTCAGTTCATGATTCTAAACTATAATATATTTAAGAACAAAGTTATGGTTTTCAGAGCTAGATCCAGTTGAAACTTTGCTTAAGATATTAATCTAAATCTAGGCATCATTTCACTCATTAAGATCTGAGGTGAGTCACGGCTTTTGGTTTCTTTCTTTGATTTTATTTTGTTTTTTATATTTGCTATTTAAAATAAGGGCTACGTCTTTTATATCAGATCACATGCACCCTCAATGAACCTTTACGAATAAGGTCCATAGTTTCGTAAAAAAAAAAAAAATACGTTTTCATGTACATTTCCGATAGCATGAAAAAACCTACCGCGTGTACGCCTACTTATATTTCATAAATTTAATTGTTTTACCATCAATTTGCCTAATGTTTATGAGACAGCAGGAGCACTAGTATAGTACCATCAACCCACATTCAATCTAGAACTAGTTTACCTTGCCACTCTACTGTGCATGCTAAACGAAACATGAAAGCTCGAGGAATCAGAAGAAAAAATATTCCAAATGACACACTCTTGGGCTCTCGTCAGCGCTTAGAAATACGTTGTATGCCTTGTCCAGCAGCACGAACTTGATCAGTAGTCTCAAAGTATTCTGAATTCAGAAACGGAACACCTTCAGCTCAATGGAAGAAGTCGCCTCATCGGAAAAACCCCAATAGCCTCTTTAGAGATACTCTAGTCATGTGATCGCGTCAAATTGAATACTTATCAAAGCGAAAGGAGAGCAATCGTTTACTGACGAAAAATCGATATTTCTATTACTTCTTTAATCATTCCACTGATCGCAAGATTTCTGTTTTGTTTTTGTTTTTACCCTGTTACAAAACCCAGGAAACAGAAAGAGATGGACGCATTAAAGTAAAAATATCGATTTCACATTAATAAGTGATACCAACTACCATATTTGTTTGTTACTACCATATTTGTTTGTTACTTATCCTTGCGTGTGACTGAACAGGACATTTACTCCACCCTCAGTGCCCACATCTCTGTTCATTTTCAGTGGTGAGTCCGATTCTATTCGAGTTATCATCTCTCTCTCTCTCTCTCTCTCTCTCTCTCTCTCTCTCTCTCTCTCTCTCTCTCTCTCTCTCTCTCTCTCTCTCTCTCTCTCTCTCTCTCTCTCTCTCTCTCTCTCTCCCTCTCTGCCTCTTTCTCTAACTCATTCTCTCTCTCCCACTCTGCCTCTTTCTCTAACTCATTCTCTCTCTCCCTCCCTGCCTCTTTCTCTAACTCATTCTCTCTCTCCCTCCCTGCCTCTTTCTCTAACTCATTCTCTCTCTCCCTCTCTGCCTCTTTCTCTAACTCATTCTCTCTCTCCCTCCCTGCCTCTTTCTCTAACTCATTCTCTCTCTCCCTCCCTGCCTCTTTCTCTAACTCATTCTCTCTCTCTCCCTCCCTGCCTCTTTCTCTAACTCATTCTCTCTCTCCCTCCCTGCCTCTTTCTCTAACTCATTCTCTCTCTCCCTCCCTGCCTCTTTCTCTAACTCATTCTCTCTCTCCCTCCCTGCCTCTTTCTCTAACTCATTCTCTCTCTCTCCCTCCCTGCCTCTTTCTCTAACTCATTCTCTCTCTCCCTCCCTGCCTCTTTCTCTAACTCATTCTCTCTCTCCCTCTCTGCCTCTTTCTCTAACTCATTCTCTCTCTCCCTCTCTGCCTCTTTCTCTAACTCATTCTCTCTCTCCCTCTCTGCCTCTTTCTCTAACTCATTCTCTCTCTCCCTCTCTGCCTCTTTCTCTAACTCATTCTCTCTCTCCCTCTCTGCCTCTTTCTCTAACTCATTCTCTCTCTCCCTCCCTGCCTCTTTCTCTAACTCATTCTCTCTCTCCCTCTCTGCCTCTTTCTCTAACTCATTCTCTCTCTCCCTCCCTGCCTCTTTCTCTAACTCATTCTCTCTCTCCCTCCCTGCCTCTTTCTCTAACTCATTCTCTCTCTCTCCCTCTCTCTGCCTCTTTCTCTAACTCATTCTCTCTCTCCCTCTCTGCCTCTTTCTCTAACTCATTCTCTCTCTCCCTCTCTGCCTCTTTCTCTAACTCATTCTCTCTCTCCCTCCCTGCCTCTTTCTCTAACTCATTCTCTCTCTCCCTCCCTGCCTCTTTCTCTAACTCATTCTCTCTCTCCCTCCCTGCCTCTTTCTCTAACTCATTCTCTCTCTGCCTCTCCCTGCCTCTTTCTCTAACTCATTCTCTCTCTCCCTCCCTGCCTCTTTCTCTAACTCATTCTCTCTCTCCCTCCCTGCCTCTTTCTCTAACTCATTCTCTCTCTCCCTCCCTGCCTCTTTCTCTAACTCATTCTCTCTCTCCCTCCCTGCCTCTTTCTCTAACTCATTCTCTCTCTCCCTCCCTGCCTCTTTCTCTAACTCATTCTCTCTCTCCCTCCCTGCCTCTTTCTCTAACTCATTCTCTCTCTCCCTCCCTGCCTCTTTCTCTAACTCATTCTCTCTCTCCCTCCCTGCCTCTTTCTCTAACTCATTCTCTCTCTCCCTCCCTGCCTCTTTCTCTAACTCATTCTCTCTCTCCCTCCCTGCCTCTTTCTCTAACTCATTCTCTCTCTCCCTCCCTGCCTCTTTCTCTAACTCATTCTCTCTCTCCCTCCTCTCTGCCTCTTTCTCTAACTCATTCTCTCTCTCCCTCCCTGCCTCTTTCTCTAACTCATTCTCTCTCTCCCTCCCTGCCTCTTTCTCTAACTCATTCTCTCTCTCCCTCCCTGCCTCTTTCTCTAACTCATTCTCTCTCTCCCTCCCTGCCTCTTTCTCTAACTCATTCTCTCTCTCCCTCCCTGCCTCTTTCTCTAACTCATTCTCTCTCTCCCTCCCTGCCTCTTTCTCTAACTCATTCTCTCTCTCCCTCCCTGCCTCTTTCTCTAACTCATTCTCTCTCTCCCTCCCTGCCTCTTTCTCTAACTCATTCTCTCTCTCCCTCTCTGCCTCTTTCTCTAACTCATTCTCTCTCTCCCTCCCTCTCTGCCTCTTTCTCTAACTCATTCTCTCTCTCCCTCCCTGCCTCTTTCTCTAACTCATTCTCTCTCTCCCTCCCTGCCTCTTTCTCTAACTCATTCTCTCTCTCCCTCCCTGCCTCTTTCTCTAACTCATTCTCTCTCTCCCTCCCTGCCTCTTTCTCTAACTCATTCTCTCTCTCCCTCCCTGCCTCTTTCTCTAACTCATTCTCTCTCTCCCTCCCTGCCTCTTTCTCTAACTCATTCTCTCTCTCCCTCTCCCTGCCTCTTTCTCTAACTCATTCTCTCTCTCCCTCCCTGCCTCTTTCTCTAACTCATTCTCTCTCTCCCTCCCTGCCTCTTTCTCTAACTCATTCTCTCTCTCCCTCCCTGCCTCTTTCTCTAACTCATTCTCTCTCTCCCTCTCTGCCTCTTTCTCTAACTCATTCTCTCTCTCCCTCCCTGCCTCTTTCTCTAACTCATTCTCTCTCTCCCTCCCTGCCTCTTTCTCTAACTCATTCTCTCTCTCCCTCCCTGCCTCTTTCTCTAACTCATTCTCTCTCTCCCTCCCTGCCTCTTTCTCTAACTCATTCTCTCTCTCCCTCCCTGCCTCTTTCTCTAACTCATTCTCTCTCTCCCTCCCTGCCTCTTTCTCTAACTCATTCTCTCTCTCCCTCCCTGCCTCTTTCTAACTCATTCTCTCTCTCCCTCCCTGCCTCTTTCTCTAACTCATTCTCTCTCTCCCTCCCTGCCTCTTTCTCTAACTCATTCTCTCTCTCCCTCCCTGCCTCTTTCTCTAACTCATTCTCTCTCTCCCTCCCTGCCTCTTTTCTCTAACTCATTCTCTCTCTCCCTCCCTGCCTCTTTCTCTAACTCATTCTCTCTCTCCCTCCCTGCCTCTTTCTCTAACTCATTCTCTCTCTCCCTCCCTGCCTCTTTCTCTAACTCATTCTCTCTCTCCCTCCCTGCCTCTTTCTCTAACTCATTCTCTCTCTCCCTCCCTGCCTCTTTCTCTAACTCATTCTCTCTCTCCCTCCCTGCCTCTTTCTCTAACTCATTCTCTCTCTCCCTCTCTGCCTCTTTCTCTAACTCATTTTCTCTTTTCATCCCTCTCCCTGTCGCTTTCTTCTCTTTTTTCCCTGGCCTGCACTATTGCCCTCTGGAATGAAGTGTCTCCAATAAAAAAAAAATGATTAAGGAGGAAGGGTGGATCACACATACCTAGCAATATTAGGGATGTCGTATCCAGGGTCTATGTAGTAGAGGCCTGGTGGTCCAGCAATTGTTAGGAGCAGCTTGGCGTGTCCGTTTGTTTCCTCCTTCTCAAAAGCTTCTCTCAAAGCCTAGGAAATTAAATTAATAAATAAGTAAAAAATAACATTAACACACACATATTTTATATTGTTTTTTTGTTTTGTTTTGTTTTGTTTTGTTTGTTTTCATCAGGAAGTGAAAAGTAAAAAAAACCAGTGAGATAGGCATCATAGAACATTAATTTTACTATGATCTTTGATTACTTCTAAGCCGTTTACCTCTTGTAAAATATAATCGAAGTTATAGCGCTATAAACATAATAGAATATGGAGACTTAAATCCAAAAGTAAAGTAGAGCACGGCTAGTCAAGTTTTCACAAGCTTGCACATATCCAATGAATTGAAGTACTCTTGGCACTGATTATTCATCAGTCTCTCTATATTGTTTTTTTGTTTTGTTTTCTTTTGTTTTGTTTGTTTTCATCAGGAAGTGAAAAGTAAAAAAAACCAGTGAGATAGGCATCATAGAACATTAATTTTACTATGATCTTTGATTACTTCTAAGCCGTTTACCTCTTGTAAAATATAATCGAAGTTATAGCGCTATAAACATAATAGAATATGGAGACTTAAATCCAAAAGTAAAGTAGAGCACGGCTAGTCAAGTTTTCACAAGCTTGCACATATCCAATGAATTGAAGTACTCTTGGCACTGATTATTCATCAGTCTCCCTTAAAGGCTTAACTGTTGTCTGCAAGGATCTCTGGGGCGCCAGAATGCTCAGTCCACAAAGCGTTGGGCTGACCCTTCAGCGGTCCTGGTTTCGATCCTTAATTGACAACCTGAAGACTACGTGGTTTAGAATTAGGTAATTCTTTTTATACTCACTTTAAGCAGCAGAATGAAGCGTCCTTTGGTCTCCTTAGATGGAAATTCCCAGTCTATATCCAGCCCATCAAAACCCCGCTTTCGTAAAAATTCCACAGCGTTTTCTGCGAATCTGTTGACGATGACATCACTCTCTGTGACGGTTTCAAAGCCATTGCCGTCGTCATTTTGACCACCAAGAGACAAAAGAGTTCTTAGTCTAGAGTTATCTTTCTTCAGATTGTTGAAAAGACTGTGGAGAAATAGTGATAAACTAGGACCACAAAGTTTACACTAAACTTTAAAATACCATGCTTCTAGATCTTTTAAACATCAGGCATATCTGTGGCAAGCTAGAATTTGTCAAACTGCATGAAACCAGAACTGCATACTTAATGATGCACCAAAATATCAAAACTTACAAACACTCCAATAGCGATCTACACCTTAACATTGGAAGCCTACAGAGATTTGCAAATTAAACTAAGCAGCTTCCGTGCGTATGAGTGACACGAATGGTCCAGCCAGAACAGTGCTCAGGCAATGCCCTTATTTTGGCATGTTCCTATGCGTACGCGCACTGGATTACTCATTTAAGTCTTACACAAATCACACAACATTTGTTTTAATAATATGAGGCTATATTTTAAATGTTTATAGTAAACAGAAATTTTCTTTGCTTTACTATGAAACTGTATTATTTCATACGTTTTCTCACTCAATACAACTAAAAACACAAAACTTATCCCAAGAAAATTGAACATTTGACACATTTACCTGTATTTGCCTACAAAATTGGGTCTGCTGTCCTCTTCTAGCGGCGATGTAGCGACCAAAAGTTTGCTGTCCTTGTCTATACGGCCAAAGGCATACACAATGTGTGTACAGAGGCTGGGCCCTATGTGGTCTATGGTGTAAGATGCTAATGGTGAAGGCCGATTAGAGGCCCAGCTTGGAAAATAGCAGAGGCGGAGAAACTCTTTCGCTGCTCCTGAAGAACACAATGATTTCATTTGAGTTAACGTGTTTGTGACAGAAAGAAACAGAGGTAGAGGTAGAGGTAGAGAGAGAGAGAGAGGGGGTGGGGGGAGTGTGAGACACAAAGACAGATAGACAGGGACAGACACAGACACAGAGAGAGAGAGATACAAGTTAATGCAATCTTGAGTTTACGTTTCGTTCTGAGCTGTGATTTTCAATTAATTAAAGAAATAAAATGTTGCCATATGACACTACCATAGATGCAAGATTCGCCTGCTGCTCAATATACTGTGTTTGCCGTCAATTGATTAAGGTATGCTGTAAAGTTACCTAGTATGTCAAAAGTATCTACGGCTTGGGGTATACGCTCTAGTCAACTATTCTACTCACGTGCAGATCTAGATTTAGATTTGGATATACGTATCTGTACCGAGCCTACAGCAGACTGGATTTTAAACTCTATAGACTCGTATATACACGGAGACACACCAGCAGAGATCGATGTGAAATCGCTTCACAGTTCAGCTTTTTAACGCTGACAGTTTTTTGTATTGATGTATTTATTTTCCTCAAAGTCTTTAAAACTACCAAGATTGCCCGTTCAAATTAACAAGTAGGAAAGACAAGAGTTAATAAAATGGTTTGCATTGAAGAAAAGCAAACTTTGTAAAAATAGCAGACTTATATTTTGCAGAGCCATACAATTGCATTGAAGAAAAGCAAACTTTGCAAAAAAAAAAAAAGTAGACATATTCTGCAGAGCCATACAACTGAATTGGAGAAAAGCAAACTTTGTAAAAATAAACAGGTGGAAAAGACTACTACAATAAAGAAAAGCAATTTTTACAACAATAAGATATATCTCCTCCTGAGCCATACGACTACATAAACGGAAAGCAAACTTTACAATAAACATATATCTCCTCCAAAGTCATAGTACAGTGTTAAAATATATAAAATTCAAAGAATTGGAACTTTCCTCAAGTAGTTATGAATGAAGATATTCTTTCAATGAATGAGAGATCTCAAGAAGAAAAAATAATTAAATTTCAACAGCCCTCTTTTCAGTTTATCTATCCAACAAGAACATAATGTGGTACTGATGACCCATTACAAAGACCCATTACGACCTGATGTGGTGAAAAATTGCTCTACAATACAAAGTACATATTGCAGACAATATTAGAGAGGAAAAAAATTTAAGCCCGAGATTTCTAAAAAAAAAAAATGTGGTTTACCCTGGATTGCTAGAGCTTATAATTACTCTCGATCTAGACACAATTTGTATAACTCATGCAAAACAAAATAAGTTTGAAAAGTTAATAAAATGGTTTAACTTAATATATCTACGGTTTCTAGATGACAATGAGTGAATCAGGTCGATATCTTGAATATAAACAGTAAAGAAGTGGGAAACGCGTGCAAAAAAAGCAGAAGTGGTGGTTACATTCGCCGCTCCGGAAAAAAAAGGCGACGTTGACAGATAATCTCTTCACCGAGATCATAACATGCTGCTGCTGATCCATCTCAGATACATTGTAGTGCTGACCAATTCAGTCACTACTACTTGCCACATTAGATCGACATGTTTTTCATGACGCTTTTGCCTTTACGCTGGAGTGAGTCAAATTTTAAAAGTTTTCAGTTTTCCTCTCTGTTAAAGTAAAATTACATGTTTATGATATATTTATATTTACAGAATAACAGTAATTATTTTGTTTTAAAAGCTTCTCCAGCTTTGAAAATTATAAACCGCTGAGAACATTCTTTTAATTTTTATTTGGTGCATTATAAAAAAACTTGGCAAAAAAATATATTAATGACAATAAAAAAAATATAATGAAGTTTCAAAAGCATTTTTTAGCATAAATCCATAACTTTTATTTATTTTTTTTTTTTTTTTTTGTACCGGGTGGAACAGATCAAAATTCAATAAATTTCTTCACTGTGCATAGAGTGGTTTTGGAGGAGATAGTGGAGAAAGAAATACAAGTTACCTTTTATAACATAAATTCAACATATTCTTTTCGTTCCCAGAACTGCATAATGTGGAGTCTCGTATAGATCTAAAGCTAGTTCCAACATACAGTGTTCGCTAGTTCATGTGCAAAAATTTGTAATAAATATTCGACAAAAGAGGGAAATTGAGATTTAGATTTTAGGTTTAATAACTCATGCAAAACTTAATAATTTTTACATATTTTTTTTTCTTTTTCAACCACTATCCCTTATGACACTTAAAATAATGCTGATGAAAGTTGGAATGTAGGTTTATGTTTTAATTACCTTTTCTATTAGATACATACTGATTAACTTTTCTACTTCGATTTATAGGAAACGGTTTATTCTATGCATTTAGTTATACAAAGGATAGCGATGTGATTATACATGATTCTAAAATGGGCTGATTTTTAGGATAACAATAAGTATGTAGAGTACAGAAGTATTGTCCTCTTACCTTGCTGAAGTATGAAAAATTGCATGTGATAGATAATATTGGCGATAAATAAGACTCGTCGCAGCATGGTCCTCTCAAAGTTGTACTATTTTCACCACTGGGAGTATTTGATGCTTGACGCTGTAAAGACAAAATATATAATAGTTGATCTATTTTCAATTTGCTTATACCTTTGTTCTCTACATTAACGATCTGACAATTCCATGAGATCCTGTTTCGAAGTGAAAATAACATGCGAAAGAGAAAGATTCTAAGCTAGGAAGAATAGCAAAATCGTACTAATACCTAAGCTAAGTCTGAAAAAATCCAAAACTTTTGAAAAGAAAATCAAAGAATCTCAATAATATATGTATAAACCGGAAGATATCTTGAAAGATGAAGCTGAAGCAAAAAGTTTAAGGGATCATAGGGTAATGAAGGAGATATTTGGATAATGAAGGAGATGTTTGGATAATGAAGGAGATGTTTGGGTAATTAAAAAGATGTTTGGGTAACGAAGGAGATATTTGGGAAATGAAGGAGATGTTTGGGTAATGAAGGAGATGTTTTGGCTCATCACCATTTTTCACTATGGAGTGAGTCAAAGACCAAATAATGTTTTGGGGGGGGGGGGGAGGTGTTTGTTTTTCAAAATTCATTGTTTTTGTACCTTACTCGTTGTTTTCAGCCTAAAGGAATTGGAATAATATTTGACTAGATTTGGCCCATGTGACTCATTTAAGTGTGCTCAGTTCTTGACACCACTTCGCATTCAAAAGCAGCAGATCAAAATTATATTTAAGGTTGACCTTTAGAACAATTTAAAAAAATTACCACCAAGACTATTTTAAGTTGTTTAGATTGCTGGCACACAGAGAACACTCATGCAATACTGAGCTAGATTTCAAAGTTTTGATAACTAAATCTTCCTACAATGGCACGGTAATATTTGGCAAGCAATCAAAAAGATATGCTAGCTAGAGCAAGATTTATTCTATACCTGTGTAAGGCATTGTACTATAAGTTGATCTATTCATTTCCACACCCTTTTTGGTGTGTAACTTTTGGGTAGCGGATCGACTAGATCTATGTACATTGCCTTATTTAGTTGCATAATGTTTGTATTTCAAGCCTAAGAACTTAGTTTTGTTTATTGAACACAGCCCGCACTTGTATGGCCAAGATTCTTCTGGAATCTCCGATCTAGTTCTAGCATAGTAATGATCTGGTCACCCCTTTTTTACCTTTGTTTTGATTGGTTGCTAATTGCTAATGACGTGTACCAAGAATATTCTCTTACGATTTATGTAATTCCTTTTCTGGATGATTTGACGAGACTTTGCATAAATAAGAGTCGAAATTATATTTAGGCAGTCAACATCAAGTCTACAGTGAGTGATTATTAAGTCTGCCTACAATGAATGATTATTGAGTCAACCTACAGTGATTATAGAGTCACGCTCTTGTGTTGCATTAAACAGTTTGCAATCTTTACTTGTGGACTTCAGTATCATTTTCTACGGACGAGTCGTGTGATTGGCTGTGCATATTTTCATACCCCTAGACAAACAGAGCCTAACAGATCACCCCCATCACAAATCTGTTACACTGGGGGCTTGTCCGGGATAGAATCTACAAGTTCAACGCATCGGAAAATATTTATATCTAGAAATCTAGATTAGTTCCACCGTAGATCTAGATCTAAGTTACCAACCTTCGTCGGCTAGAATCTGGTACAAGCGTTCTGCTTGCCTTATTCGTCAGATCTAAATGTAGATCTAGAGTCGGAATCGCTCTAGGCCAGCAGAGTGTTCTGCGTAAACCGTGTCGTGTGTTTTTACGTGAGTATTCGAAGCATCTCTATTTTCATATAGCACTCTCAGCTGATACAGCTCCACAATGCCCATTCAAGAAATTAAAGAGATTGCTGAGGAATTGCAGTTACGAGGAGATGAAAAGAAAAATTTTATTATTGAACAAATCGATAAATTGCGCAAATTACAAGCTGAGAAGGAACAGAGAGAAGAAAAGGAAGAGCGAGAAGCTAAATTTCGAGCTGAGAATGAAGAGCGAGAAGCTAAACTTCGAGTTGAGAAGGAAGAGCGAGAAGCTAAACTTCGAGCTGAGAAGGAAGAGCGAGAAGCTAAACTTCGAGCTGAGAAGGAAGAGCGAGAAGCTAAACTTCAAGCTGAGAAAGAAGAGAGAGAAGCTAAAGTACAAGCTGAAGAGAGGTTAAAGATGGAAGAATTGAGGACGCAAGCTGAAGAGAGGCTAAAAATGGAGGAATTAATGAGGACACAGTTAGAGTTGGCAAAGATACAAGCACAGGCGAGTCAGCAAAGTGAACACTTTTCTACTGGCTGGTGGAGGAGAGAATTCTAAATTCAAGATGCCAAAATTACCGGCTTTTGTGGATAGAAAAGATGATCTTGATTCTTGGCTACTTCGGTTGAGCGCTTCGCTACAAGTGGATGGCCCAAGGAAAGCTGGTGCACATCATTATCAGCCCTGCTGACAGAAAGCGTGTTAGAGGCGTTTTGTCGACTTTCAGAGAACGAGGCCACGGATTATGATCGTGTCAAGGAAGTCCTACAAAAGAGATATAACCTGACAGAAGACGGATATAGGCAGCGATTCCGCACTTATTCACCAGAGGAGGGAGAGAATCCCAGCATGTTCATCGTCCGCCTCAAGAGATACTTGGAACGATGGATGAAACTGGCGGAAGCACCACAGACATATGAGGCTCTCAGGGACCTGTTTGTGAAGGAGCAATTCCTAGACTCAAGTCCGGCTGATTTATCTACATAGCTGCGGGAAAGGAGACTGTCTGACCTTGAAGTGGCGAGATCAGCTGAGCTGTTCCTCACGGCCCGCAAGAGACAACTGAGCGACCGAGCGAGGCAAGGTGCTACTCATGGGCAAAACAAGCCTCTCGTTTTCAAGAAGGAAGAGATCACTTGTCACATTTGTAGAAAGCCTGGTCACACTACCCAGAATTGTAGGAATAAAGCGACTCAAGGTAGAGGATGTTATCATTGTGGAGAGTTGACTCACATGAGAAAGGACTGTCCGAAGCTGAGGATGAATGACAGTCAGGTTAAGTCATCCAAGAGAGCAGGATCGGCAGCCATGCGGGTTATGGAAACCCAAGGATCAGCATCAGGAGAGGATCCGGGAAAAACGGAGACCAGATATGACGTCAGAACCGAAGTCCAAGATGGGTTGCTGCAGTTGGCGATTGGGAAGAGAGTTCCAGCCATGATAGACTGTGGAGCCTCTGGTGGTAGGGGTCAGCCAGGGAGCTGAACTTACCGATCGTCAAGGGCCTTGTTGGAGACAAGACAGTCGACGTGTTAAGGGACACAGGTTGTGAGGGCGTCGTGGTTCGTCGCGGGTTAGTTGATGGTGATCAGCTAACAGGAAAATGTTGTTTGATTGTCAGGATCGACAATACAGTACTTCTGACGGAGAAGGCCAGGATTCAAGTCAAGACAACTTATCTGTCTGGAGAAGTGGAGGCGTTATGCATATCGGAGGTCATATGTGATCTTGTGGGAAACGTCCCGGGTGCTCGGAACCCAAATGACCCTGATATGTCAGCCCTGGTTGTAGCGACAAGGGCCCAAGAAAGACAGGAGGTCAGGCATAAGCCACTTCCAGTACCGGATACACTGAAGCACACAGGAGTGGATCGGGGAGAGCTGATCCGACTCCAGCAAGTTGACGAAGCCATCAAGACTATGGGCGAGACTGCTATGTCTGAAAATCGTGCGAGAAGAGCATCATTCTTCGAGAAAAGAGACGGGATCGTGTACAGAGTCTATAATGACGTGACCCGTGGAGGCGCTAGCGCACGACAAGTCGTTCTCCCAGAAAGTCTGAGGAAGTACGTGATGTCATAAGCCATGATACGACCACCGGAGGTCACCTTGGAATAAAGAAGACCAGGGAGAAGGTAATGAGTAACTTCTACTGGCCTGGCATGTACGAGGACGTGGCCAGATACTGCCGCTCGTGTGATATATGTCAGAAGACGCTGCGCAATGAACCTGGTTCAAGAGTATTCGATGTTTCGAGCCAGACTCGAGATGATCTTAACGTTCCATCGTGTGTGGCCGTGGTTGAGGACTACGACCACGAGGCAGATGATGATCAAGACAATTTGACCGATGATGAACAAGCCTCCGAAGACCTACCCGAGATTGGTACTTGGGGACAGAAGGAAGATGCTGCGGATGTCAAGTTCGGTGAAGCCCTGACGTATGACCAAAATCGGGAGCTGCAGATGGTCCAGAGGTTCAGCGAGATATTCTCAGATCGTCCAGGCGACACTAATCTGGCTGAGCACTGGATCGACCTGACTTCCGACGTACCTGTACGTCAGACGCCGTATCTTGTATCATTCGTCCTGAAGTCTTCACTCCAGAAAGTTACAGCAGACGGAGGACCTAGGGATAATACGGAAGAGTGACTCACCATACGCGTCGCCTGTGGTCATTGTGAAGAAGAAGGACGGGAGTCATCGTATCTGCATTAATTTCCTCGTCTCAACAAGATTAGTCACAGACCCTCAACCCGTTCCTTCGTCAGTCGAGTCTTTCCTTGGTATGAGCGAAGACAAGTACTTCTCTAAGCTCGACTTGACCAAGGGTTATCTCCAGATACATGTGAGGCCCTCAGATGTCCACAAGACTGCTTTTGTGACGATGGGTCAACACTACGAGTTCCTGTGGATGCCGTTCGGGATGGTCAACTCCGGCATGACCATGACAAGAGCTGTGTGACGACTTCTGGAGGGAATGGACAACGTGATGGACTACATCGATGATCTGCTGGTGCATACCAAGACGTGGGAGGAACACTTGCAAGTCTTGGAGGAACTCTTCAAACGGCTTAAAGCGGCCAACCTAGTTGCGAGACCAACAAAGTGTGAACTGGGAGCAACACAAGTCGACTTCTTAGGACACCGCCTTGGAAGAGGAACAGTTGGACTTCAAGACTGCAATGTTGAGAAAGTGGAAGACGCCCCGAGACCGACCACCAAGAAAGAGATTAGAACCTTTTTAGGCTTAGTTATTATCAACCATTCATACCAAACTTTTCTGCTATTGCTGCCACTCTGTCAGATCTAACCCGTTAAGGTCAGCCTAACAAAAATTTATGGGGAGAGCCTCAGGAATGAGCGTACGCCGCATTCAAGAAAGCTGTAATTAGCAAACACATACTGATGCTCCCTGACGTTAATAAAGAGTTTGTTCTGAGAACAGACGCATCTGATATAGAGTTAGGTGCCACCCTGTTACAGAACAGGGATGGGCACATTTTTCCTGTCGCTTATGCAAGCAGGAAGCTTCTAGATAGGGAGAAAAGATATTCTGTGATGGAGAGAGAATGTCTCGGAATTGTTTGGGGTATAAAGAAATTTGCTTTGTATCTTTAAGGTAAGCAGTTCACGCTTCAGACAGACCACCGACAAATAATCTTGTTTAATTTAGTTCTGTATCAGAATAGTGTTAGACTTTCAGTTAAATAGAGCTTAAACAAATAAATAAATTTAGATTTAGTTTCTGTTATGTACGCTGCGACACTTGGACATTGAGCACACATTTAGAGACACGGATCACAGCAACTGTGATGTGGTTAGAAAGAACACTACCTATGAGAGAAAAAGAAGACAAACGATAGTGTCTTAAAAGAGGCAGACACAGAATTAAACCCCGATAGAATCAGGACACAAGCAAAGTTTGTTGGCCATGAAATACGTAGATATAGTTTGGAACACGTCCTTACAACTGGAAAAATGAATGAAAAGAGAGCGAGAAGAAGGCAGAGAGAAATGATTTGGAAAGGGCTATGCAAATTGATCCACCTGATTGTAAAATGTGAGGTCAGAGAGGCGTGGATATAGTCATCAATGCCAACCGACACGTCACCTCATGAGCGATGATAATATAAATATACATATAATTATATATATATATATATATATTATAAATATACATATGAATATGGCGTCTGTGTTGGGCATCCTTGGTAAGATAGGAATCGGCAGTACAATATTCAAAAGCGAAACCAGGAGGCTGAGAGAATGTCGGGAGAAGTACGGGTATGTCATCAGATCAAAGAAGATTCAGGCTACAGCCTAACAAAAAGATGTTCGTGCGTGAAAAATGGATAGCAGTGCGTGCAATTCGTTCCTTTATCTTGAATTTAACACATTAAATGTCGGAGAGAGAAGATGTTTCGTATAAATGGAGTCTCACTTAAGAACATAATTCAACATTTGAAATATCACTCAAAAAAAAAAGAGAGAGAGAGAGAGAAAGAGAGAGAGAGAGAGAGAGAGAGAGAGAGAGAGAGAGAGAGAGAGAGAGAGAGAGAGAGAGAGAGAGAGAGAGAGAGAGAGAGAGAGAGAGAAAACTGTAAGAAAAAATGGTTCGCAAATGCCTGATTCTTGGATTGTTTTGGTATTTTTTTTTTTTTTTTTTGTTTTTTGTTTTTTTGAAGTTAGCGTCGGCCAGCGCAAGAGGACTTGATGCATATCGTTTTTGTTCACAGCTGACTGGTTTGCGGGAGGCGTCAGCCAGAAAGTGGGTAATAAAGGACCAAACCAAAAGACATGCACCACTCCTTTGCGCTATTTGCTATTTATTGTTTTTGTTCATTCATTATGTAGTTTTTCACAAAAGGCCCTTTTTTTCCAGAAGAAAAGTAGAAGGTTTCATTGTAATAAAACTTATGAAAGACATTTTTCTTCATCTGAACAGACTTGCTAAATTAAATGATGATATTCGCTATATTTATTATAACGGTGGTGAATTGTGTGAACCCAGTAACAGCATGTGTTCCGTTTACGTTTGCTCAACCAGTAAAACATCATCCACTACAGTGTTTCTTCGTCCAGTTTGGACAGACAGGTGAGATAATAATTGAAAATACTCGAATTTACTAGAACAAAAAGAAAGATAATTATGTTTTCCCCCCTTTAGTCGGTTTCGAAACAATGAATGAATACATGCAATGATTGCAAGTAAATCATTCTATTGTAAGCGTGGGCAGATCATGAAAGTCGAATGTGACAGGCCAGCTTTCCCTGAGCATTAAAATTATAATCTCAATGATTCAAGAGACTGATTTCTCCAATAGCAGTCCTCTAGGGGAAGAGGCTTTCACTCGGTCGCTGACAGCAACACACTGTCTTCTCTCGTTCATGGTGCTAGATGACTCTACTCTGTCTGCACATTTAGTTTGCTATAATTATGGACTTGTGGACCTATTTAAAACCACGACCAAGGCGCCCTCGTTAAAAAAATGAAACAAAAATTGTGCATTCATTACTTCACCTCTTTCAATCTCAACATAAAAGATGCGATGGTCTTCTTAAGGCACAAAGACGACGGGCTCTAAATGCAAATGAGTTTACATCTGGTGTCGTCCATGGTTTTAAGAAGACCTTGGCTACTTGATGTACTTTCTAAACGGTGATAGTGTTGTGCATATCAGTTTAGGAAAAAGACACTGACTCGGGCGTGGCATCTTTTCTCGGTGAAAAACGTCATAGAAAACAAAAAGGCTATAGACTGTGACTCCGACCACAGCTATATCACGAGACACTGAGTGTTGAGTGCTCATCATGTTAACAGAAATCGGTAGGTGAGCACTCAACCCAATTCTGGTGAAAAAATTGCATGGGGCAGTCCTGAGTTCATCTAAGACCAATATTAATCTAAGTGCATAGAAAACATGTAGTGTTTGAGAAATTCTTGCACCTAAAAGAAAGGAATTGTTAAAGTGAATATACAATGTCTGTTGACAGAAAAGTTGCTAATGCAAGTGAATAAGAAACAAGCGAAATCTATCAAAATAGAGTTTTAATACACAGGCTTGCATGTTATCAAGACCAAAAAGCAACTTAAAAGGTACATGATGATTAAATGCCCATAGAATAGCTAGATCACAAATCGTGAAACAATATTCACACCTTAAGTTCCTGGATCAATTTTAAATGTATTTTAATAAACACATCTTGACTTAAAGAGCAGCCCAACTCAAACAACTCCCCTCTCCATACACACAAACGCAGAGCTAGACGCGCTAACCTCAATTAACCTCCTGTCTAAACTGTGTTTAGCTTTGACTACTTTATGTTTCACTTTTGTTATGCGTCCTCCGTTTTCATTTCTGTACTGAAAAAGCGAACATAAAAGATGAATCGTTTTCCATAACAATTGCAATTGTTTTTACTGAGCTTTTTGTCCTTAACTTCAAACAAGTTACTGTCTCATATTATTGTACTCTCCAGTAGTTCATGACATCTGCTGTCATATACTTAATAGCCAGCTGAACTTGAACCGTTATAGCCCGGCCCCCAAACCTGCAATGATTTAAAATAAGTTGGAAATCAATTAGTTTTTAAACGAGTCTTGTAAACTTGGGTCAGCCTCATGTAACCGGTTTGTGAATACCAACTACGATAAAATGATACCTATTTAAAAGTCTATAAATGTATTACAAAAATAAGAAGATTTAGAAATAATGCATAGATGGTATTTTCCTAGAGGATATTCTTTTTTTTTTTTTTCTCATTTGAGGCCTTTATATGATTTTTAACTAGAAATGTCTGTAATTTTTTTCCAAAATTTTAAGGTTTCAGGAGCAGGCGTTATTTCTTAATGTGTTAGATAATATTGAGACAAAACTTTTTGTGACATTCCGTGGCTCCCTTTTGACAAGCGAATGAAAATAATTTACATTAAATTCAAAGTTGAATCTATATTTCCTAAAATCACCATGTTATCTTTTTGGCCGCACAAAGCCTGTACTTCGAATGAAATGGATTCTCAATATTTCGATGCAGATTTACATGGGGTGACTTACAAAAAATATTATACCTTGGCCAATAATCTTAAGCGTTCGGACGAAATTGCTGTAATGATCTACAACATTTCAAGTCCCCATGGTTGTGTAACTGTAATTATTGAGAGTACTGAAACGTAAAACTATAGGGAATTTAATATATGATACAGATCTAGTGATAGACGAGGTTGAAAAAAAAATAAAAATACCTAATAATTTATTGATGAATGATGCATAATTTGAACGGTCCATAACAAATCTAGCTGCTATTGCAATAGGCCCTACTTATAAAAATTTCATTTTCCAATAAATATTGTTTGCAAAGTTTAATGAATGGGCTTCAATAAATTCATATGATGAGGTGGTTATTTTATAGGTTGAAAGCAAAATATACTGGTAGCTTCATGTTCTCCGGTATGGATCTATTCGATGAATGTCGTACGCTTACAATGCGAGTAACCTCAAGTTTCGTTAACCGATGAAAAATTATGGACGTGTTATCTATATCTAAAGTTAATAAAAGGCTATCAGTCACATGAGCCATGAAATCTGATGGATTTAAAAGAAAATTTGCAAGCACGAAATCAAAACTTTGACCTTCGGTTCCATCTAAAAGACAACTACAACATAAAAATTATATTATAAAACACATATCTATGGGCACGAGAAAGAGAGAAATAAGCGAGAACTACTGTAAAGAGCTGTACAAATTAAGCTCAAGTCTTTGTGTGTAGAAAAGAAGGGGGTGGGGGATTTGGGGGGGGGTGGGGGATTTGGGGGGGGGGGAGTCAATCTGTTTTATGTTCTTACCAAGGACCTTAGATTGTAAGCATGTTGAAATTATATTTCGATTCAGTTGTTAACCTAACTAATAATGCTTTACTTATTTACTTATGATCTAGGCCTTGGTGTGGGTGGCCTTATCGCATGTCAAACAGTGAAAAAAAGTAAACATGCATCATGAATTCACTTTTCAGTAGCTTCACAGTTAAACAATCATGAAATCGCACTTAAAAACAATAGGCAGATGTGTTTAAATTGGGGAAGAGACTTTATGAATAAGTTAAGTTCAGTTCAGATGTTTGGGCTTAATTTAGATCTAGGCCTAGATCTGCAGTGTAACGTTCTGTTTATCTTTGGGTCTTCTCAGCACGACTCATAGTCAAGTACATATACCAACTCTTGCTGCACAATGTATCAAATGTAGGATGTGATCTCACAAAAATTTGCTAAAGCCGTCACAGCTCTTTGGTTGCCTGGGGTGTATAAATAGCTCATGATGTGACAAGTATATTATAAATTTTGGGAATGGCTATCAATCATAATTATGCCTTCTCTCCGCAATACACTTTTTGAAATTGCCCTATAAGTGAGCTTATGGATCGCACAAAATATAAGACGCTTCTCTAAATTGTAAGCTTCAACACTTATCTAGAAATATACAGTACTGCAATTCAACAATTCACTTACCGTTTAAAGAATGAATCGACTGATTCTTGCTTTTTTCCTCCCTTCTTAAACAGATCATTAAGGAACTTGATATAGATCTATTTGTTAATCTCCATCAGTTTTGCTTCGAATGGAAGTGCACAGAATAGTGTCCAATGTCCACACATAAATTCTCGAAATCTTGATACTAAACAATTTTGTCAAAAAAAAAATAAAATAAAATAAAATAAAAAAACATACCAGGCATTGAGAGAGCTTTTCGACTTCAGTTTTTCGTTTTTATTTTACATTGGCTCAAGAGAGGGTTTTTTTTTCTAAATCAACAGTGACGTTTCTCACTAGATCTTGATCTAGATCTTAAGTGGACTTTCTGTACATTTCCTAAGTCGTTACATAATCCTCAATAATGATAATTATAGTTTAAGCAGTGACATAATGCTGTAGCTTAAAATCCTGTGGGCGATCTCTTTACCTGTTGGTATAATATTGTTATGTTTTTAGACTTTTTTTGTTTGTTTGTTTTTTGTTTTTTGTTTTTGCTTTTTTTTTTTTTTTTTTTTTTTTTGCTTCCTTTTAAATTGTTCTTAAAGAAAAAAGCAAAATCATAATAAATAAATGTTCTCTTACACTGCATACAAACATCTCTTAGAAATTCAGTTCTCATAGAAATCCGTTACTAAAGTCCTCAATAGATTTAAAGAAAGTGACATTACGCTGTGTTCTAAACCAAATGCTGTATTTAAAAATAAAATAAGCAGGTGTGGCCACAAAGATATCAACTTATCTAGCCTACCTATGATTTCTCACTAGAATGTTTTGTAATCACAGGTCGTGCAGTTTGTCTTCGCAGAAACACTGCTTAGGCAAGTGAAAATGAAAAATGAAACGAGAGAGATCGAGGTAGAGCCTAACGTTCGACGGAGTGTCGAATTCGGCCTTCTGATTGGTTGATGTGGGGAAGGTTGTGGCGAAGGGTAGGCCTACACAGACGCAAAAGGAATGCGGGTACG
>JAWDGP010002614.1:280000-412500 GCA_033675545.1 Elysia crispata | reverse complement strand
CTACCGATGGTAGATCTGTGAACTCCTAAAGTATACTTCGTGAATTGAGAGCTTCCGTCGTTAGTTAAGGAGCCGCAAGGATCTGTAACAAACATGATAAATATATAAGGTCATTACTGAATCGTCTGAATAGTTATGTCATTAGCTTCAAAATATCGAACGTATACAGTTCAAAGTGACTATTGAATTACACGCACACAAATCTTTTGATAAAAAATGCCACTTCATTCACTGTGAAACCCTTATGTTATTGTAAATACATATATACCTACCCACCTCTTTTACTTTATTCCTTGATTGAAAAGAGAGCAAGCCATGCCTCATTCATACTTAAAAAGTTATTATCAAGTGCAACTGTACTTATAGTCCTTTTACTAATAATATATAGGAACTTTATGCATCATGAGCATCCAGCAATAATCAATGTCTATAACTACCGGCCTTTTTCAGTCGCTGGGTCACTTAATCAAAATTTAGACTTAGGTGATCGATAAAATAAGAGAAAAACGTCACAATTACAAAAAAATTTCTTGGTGTAGATTTTCAAAAATTAATAATATAATATAGGTTCCCAGCACTAAAGCTCTAGGTTTAGATCTAAGAAATAAACAATAAAAAATGATGATGAAAGATTCAAATACTGTATTAAAAAAATTGATATTTTGGCCCGCTTTTCATGTTTTAGCCAGACTAGACCTAATTTTTTACTTAGATCTAGATTATAGACCTTGCTTTGTAAAGGGCCTCTTAACCGTCTATATAAGTACGGTATGCTTGTTTTCTTCAACGACATGTAGATCTAATATAATTTATAATTGTATTTCCAATGGGATAAAGATCTGTTTTACTGAATCTAAATCTAGATTAAGGTCTAAATTTTTAGTTGTATTTCTTAACTAGATTGGTAGTAAGTTCAATGCAAACTGGAATTTATATTCAAGTTTTTAATCCAGATTCAGTCTAAATCTAGTTTCACCTGAATACATCAGAGCAGATTACCTTTGCGATTTGCTAGCTGCAAATCACAGCTTATCTCCTCCGCTATCCAGAAAGGTTCTTGACTTCGAAATCTGTACCTTGCATGCAATTCATCACCGTTATAGACATCAAAGTGGTTGGTTTTATGTCGAAAAATTCGGAATCGTATCTCTCTCGGTCATCGATAAGTTTCGTTGATAATGTCCGCCATTGTTGGGCCGCAAATACAGATCTTGGGCCAACCCCATCGACCGCCCAAATTTTGAGACGCACAGCAAGTGCCCAAGAGCTTGGGAACATTTCATGCGCAGCTCCTTATAGTGAGTAAGGGCCCAACTTGGGCAGATGTGCTAAGTTAGGCGGGAACTTGGTGTTGGGACCTTTTCATTAGCCGTGCGCATGAAAAAGGCCCAAAGTTGGGCGGCGCCCAAGCTCTATTTTGGCTTGGGCGATCCCAACTAGGATTTACCCAAGATTTGAGGATGGGCGCGCCATGAAATAGGCTGAACAAACACTTGTTTTTAGTAACACCACTATGTTCTGATAAAGCACCTTTGATTGCTATTGCTTGTAGAATAAGAAAATCGTAGCAAATCATTTAACTTCACTCTTTTTGAAATTTCCGAGCGTATTGAAAAATTTTCTTGCAATAAAAAAGTCATCAATCAAGGCTAAAAACAGTGTAACACATATTAAATGAAAAGCCGATATTGAGAAAAAAAAAAAAAAAAAACATTAACGAAAAAATGAGTAAAAACTGTATCTAGTTTGAAATCTAATCTTATTTCTGTTACTCTGTTTCTAGAGTCTAGATCTAACTCTTCCGTGGATCTATTTTCAGTTTAGATGCAGAACTGCATTTCAAATCAAACTTATTCCTATATTATGTAGGCTATACATAATTTTCCCCTAAATCTAGATCTCTTTTATGCAAGAATGAGCTCATTTTTATGACTAGACACAATAAATAGTAGATCTACCTGACTTGTGCTACCGCAATCGAAATGCAACTCCGGAACTTAACATGTAACATTTATATCTTGAAAATCACCTGTTTGTGATTATAATACCAAGCATCATAGAGACTTAAATAGACTTTGATGAAATGGATCCACAAAAGAAAAAGAGACTGGTGGTCCTGTGTGACACAGTGACTGCTTGGCCATTAGTGGCTTTATGTTGAATTACGTCTATATGCAAAAGAATTATTTATACTAAAACATTATCATCATCATCATCGACATCATTATCATCATTGTTTCTTCTTCTTCTTCTTCTTCTTCTTCTCCTTCTTCTTCTTCTTCTTCTTCTTCTTCTTCTTCTTCTTCTTCTTCTTCTTCTTCTTCTTCTTATTATTATTAGAAGGAGTTCCGAAAAAAAGGTGATGGTTGTGGTGGTGGGTGGGTGGGGGTGGCGGTGAATTCTTTTTTGGTCCACTCATCGAAGTGGCGAAGCCATGAGCACATCACTGCAAAGCAGGCAGTCTCTCCTAAGGTGTTTAGTTCCGTACCCCCTCCCCCTTACCCAAGAAAAAATGGAATCTGTGCATTTTGGTGAATTTTACGGTGGTTTTGAAGGTATTCAAAGGCATGATTTTTGTATTATTTGTGAACAAGAAGAAGGCGTGAAAACGATTTGTCTTTTAATGTTTTGTCATGGAGCTTTTTCTGGGGGAGGGGGGTGCTTAGAGTAGTTGTTGTTGTTGTTATTATTATTATTATTATTATTATTATTATTATTATTATTATTATTATTATTATTGTTATTATCACCATCATTATTATCATCAACGTCATCATCTTAATCGTCATTGTCTTTATCATCATCATCTTTTATAATATGACTTAAAAGCCTCATCCTAACCACTGCTGAGCACTACCTAAAATTCCAGCTCTTATACTTCTTGCTTACTACTACTAATACTACTACCACTACTACTACTACTACTACTACTACTACTACTACTACTACTACTACTACTACTACTACTACTACTGCTACTACTACTACTACTACTACTACTACTACTACTAATACTACTACTACTACTACTACTACTACTACTACTGCTGCTGCTGCTGCTGCTGTTTTTACAGTAAGGTAACTACTACTACTACTACTACTTCTACTACTACTACTACTACTACTACTAATAATAATAATAATAATAATACTATTACAGTAAGGTAACTACTACTACTACTACTACTACTACTACTACTACTACTACTACTACTACTACTACTACTACTACTACTACTACTACTACTACTACTACTACTACTACTTCCACTTCTATTACCACTTCAACTACTACAACGGAAATTATCAATTTTATGAACGACTCGATTTCATTCTTTATTTGTGAGTGGTACTGGTAGCACATACAATTTCTCATAAACCCAGACATGACGTGAAACATAATTATTTTTTCGCCCATTCGATGTTGTTTTCGGCTGAGAGATCTTGACGCCGATGGTAGATCGAGTACTTTGAGAGCATTCCCAAGCGTGAACTGAGAGTTTCCGTGGTAAAGAAAAGGAGAGCTGCAAGGACCTGTAACAAACATGATAATTGTATCAGGTCATTACTGGATCGTCTAGATAATTATGTCATTAGCTTCAAAATATCGATCGGTATGTAGTTTTAAAAAAATCTAATATTTAATTCAACACAAATATTTTGATAAAATGCCAATACATTTCCTGTCAAATCCCTTATGTTATTGTAAATACATATACCTATCCACCTCTTTTTCTTTATTCCTTGATAGAAAAGAGAGCAAACCATGCCTCATTGAAACTTTAGAAGTCATAAACAAATACAACTGTACTGATAGTCTGTTAACAAATAATATTTGGGAACTTTATGCATCATGTGAAAAACATTAGGTCGCAAGCATAAAGCAATAATTAATGTCTATAATAACCGGGCTTTTCCAGTCACTAGGCCACTTGATAAAAATTTAGACTTACATAATCGATAAAATAAGAGAAAACCGTATATCTGCATAATAATATAATATAGCTTCCCAGAACTAAAGAGCTAGGTTTAGATCTAATAAATGATGACAAAAAATGGCGATGATAGATTCAAAAACTGTATAAAAAAAATGACATTTTAAGCCGCTTCTCATGTTGTAGCCAGATTAGATTTAATTATTTACTTAGATCTACTCCTTGCTTTGTAAAGGGTCTCTTAACCGTAGATATAAGTTCAGTGAGCTTGTCTTTCCACATGTAGATCTAATATGAATACAGCTTTATAATCTATGTGTTTCCAACGGGATAAAGATCCGTTTTTCTGAATCTAAATCAATCTAGATTAAGGTCTAAATTTTTATTTTTATATCTGAACTAGATTGGTAGAAAGTTAAATGCAAATTGGAATTTATATTCAAGTTTTTAATCCAGATTTAGTCTAAGTCTAGTCTCACCTGAATTGATCGGAGCAGATCGCCTTTACGATTTGTAAGCTGCAAATCACAGCTTATCGCCTCCTTTATCCGGAAAAGTTATTTACTTCGAAGTCTATACCTTGCATCGAACAATTCGGAGTCGTGTTTCTCTCTGTCACCGATAAATTTCATGGATGATGTCCTCCATTGTTGGGCTTCAAATACACATCTTGGGCCAACCCCATCCACCGCTCAAATTTTGGGACGCGCATTTAGTGCCCAAGAGCACAAATTAAGGAATAACAGACAGATACACAGACAGGCCCTTCGGAATGTCCCGCGTATTTTCGTAATTTTCCGGAGCCGCCTTAACTGTTTTGGTCAATGAGGGTGGAAACTTTACGTATCCTGTGTTATAGTCTATAGTGTTCTAGTCGAACATTGTGTTGAAAAGTGTCGTAAAATATTATTTTCAGCATAATTGTACATCTTTGAAAACTAAGCAAGCATTTTTTTTAAAGTATTACTCTTTGCAACGTTAATCTACATTAGAAATAGGATCTAATTTACAAGGTGTATATATCATGGATGCACGATGTAATGCAAACTTTTTTCGGTTTTTCTTCTGTTGCGAAAATTTTCGAGGTACTGAACAGATTTTGTTCTCCCATTTCTTAAAGTAAGTTAGAAAAGGTTTGGAGTAATAAAAAAAAAGAAATATATATATACACATGTAAACATGATTCAATTGGCAGAATATTCTATGCTTGAAAAAAAAAGTGAGGGTTTATCTTTCCTTTAGTTAATCATACTCTACTACCAATGACTTTAAAATTTCAATACATGTAGATCTATAGAAAAAAAAATTAGGTGATTGATCTGACAAGGGCTATATGTAGATCTACGATATCGTGCCTCTAGTCTAATGCATCGGATAGACTATGCCTTGATTACACTGGCTTCGCTAAATAATTGTATTAAGAATATACGTTGTAAATCTCTAAATCTAAATCTAGCACTAGTAGTCTTAAGTAAACGGTACAATAGTCACTGCTTCGGGCGTTTTAATCAGACGTACTCGAACTAGATCTAGATCTAGCTTGATCTAAATTTAGATATGTATGGTGCACCTTTATATTTTGGAGTCATGTATTCAAATTCATTTACAGAGTAAGTTTATGGATGCCTCATATTATTTTAGTGATTTATCTTTAAATTATGATAATGAAAGATGGCATTTTGAGTGATCTCTCATGGCCTCAGTCAATAGCGGGGAGGCGCCGATTGCAGGCCTGAATTTAGTTACAACTGTCTTAGTTTCGCCATTTTTATGTATTGAGAAACTTGAAAAATTTGTTGGCTTAAATCTCAGTAGAAAGTTAACCACGTAAGTTATAAATTTTTATAAATAGGCCAGAAAAAATGCTGGTACGCTGCTCTTTTTTGTTTTTTTGTTAAACTTTACTTGTACACCAACACAGCTTTCTTTTATAAGGCTAATATTTTTCATTGTATTTTTGTACCCTGATTACAAATTTATTAGTTAAATTTGTCGCAAACAAAGACTTTTGAAGACATGACGATTTTCGTGTTGTATTATTTTCTCTATTCGTCCCATTTTCGCGCATGAATATATATGTTATTTCCCTTATTTCCCTTGTTTACACTGTGTTGCGCATGTCCATTTGAATATCAATTACATCCCTACCGATATGGATCTTTGAGCATGCGCACTATTCTTTTGCTTCATTATTGCGCATGCGCAATTTTTTTGCGCCCGTTTTCTTTTGTTTTGTTTTTATTTTTTTGGAACAATAGTTTGATTCAGTTCATTGATTTCCATTGTTCTATACAGTTGTGTTTCAATTGCGTTCTATTGTGCTTATCCTGTGTTATTTGCTTATCCAGTTATTGTTATTTGCTGATTCCATTACTGCTATTTTACTATCCCGTTATATTTATATTTTTATATGGCTACTTGTGCAGCCTGCAGTTTGAATTACTTTGAAGTGATAGCGAATTTTTATAATAATCAAGACAACGCCATTACATTTTTGAAAGAACACTGTGTTTTACCTCAATCTGTTGATTGCCCTAAGTGTAAGAGCGCCGGTTCGTACAGCGAGGACCAGTATTTGTGGCGTTGCACTGATTTTACTAAAATTGCGAAAAGCAAGAAAAGAAAATATTGTAATTATTCCATATCCGCGTTTAAGGGTACTTTCCTTGAACAAAGTTCCTGTGTGGAAGATTTTATTGCTTATTAACCATTTTTAAGCCACAATTGGGACCACAGGACTGTTCAAAAGTGTTTAGGTTTATCATCTAAATCTTCTGTGGATTGGCGCTCTTTTGCAGCGAAGTTTGCTGTAATTGGTCTGAAAACCAAGAGCCCATCGGTGGACCCGGCGTGTAGGTCGAAATCGACGAAACTTTAATTGTGCGTCGTAAATACCGCAGAGGCCGAGTGCTTAACCAAATGTGGCTTTTCGGCGGAAGTGAGCGTATCTCTGAAAAACGCTTTGTGGTGGCCCTGACGAATGATATAGGCGAGAGAAGAGACAATGACACCCTAGTTCCTCTTATTTCAAAATATATTTTTAAAAAATTCAATAATTTATAGTAATTCGTGGGGCGCCTATAGGGGCTTGGACGATCTAGACGCAAATTACACCCATCGAATGGTAAACCATTCCGAATATTTCGTGGACCCAGAGGATAGGGCAGTCCACACCCAGAATATAGAAAGTTTGTGGCTGGACATTAAAAAGTGGTGCAAGAGACCTGGCATTAGGGCAAACTTCCTACACCAATATCTTGCCCGATATTTGTTTATAACAGCTCACAAAGAGAGTACTGTGTTACATCAGTTTCTAAAACGAGCAGCACAACTGTACCCACCGCAATGCCAGCCTCAAACCGAGGCTGAAAGTAGTTCCTCGGCCTGAGCTTGGAAGGTAAGAGTGTAAAGTTTATTTACAATTTTTCTTTTTAAATAAGATAAATCCAAATGATTTTAACAGTGCTATTTCTTGTCTTCTAGTTGGTCTTTGGCTGTTATATTTATGAATCATCTTGAAAGTAGCAAAATATAAATGGAGAGAGGGGGGGGAGGTCTCTTTTAATTTTTAATTTCTTTTTTATAATTCTTTTTCACTTCATTAGGTCGTTACGTAACTTCGCGTTAACGTCGACTTTCACTTGAGTAGCCATGAATGCCAGGGCCAAAGGTCAACTAGAAGACAAGAAATAGCACTCTGATAGGTGTTGGTGTATAGGTACAAAATTACCCCTTTTTATGCTTGTTGTCATAGAAAGGAAGTTTGTTGTTACCAAATGTAATATGTCGGACGACCCTAGCAACCACTGAAACCAAAGGACAAAAAAATTGAAGTTTTGTTCAGTCAGGACATCTGCGTGTCCTCATTAACCTGTGGCCAAGAGCTTGGGAATATTTCATGCGCCACTTTTATCAAGAGTAAGGGCCCAACTTGGGCACATGTGCTAAGTTAGGCGAAAACATGGTGTTGGGACGGGACCTATTCCTGCGCACGGCCATTGATTTACGCCCGTCATCAAAATCAGCGTGGACCTAAACCATCGAAATCCAGGTAGGTATCTTGATTCTAAACTTACGTTGATTTCGAGTCATCCACGTACTCAAGTTAATATACTTATTATTGGATCTAAACTAGACTAACACAAAAAAATAATTATCTTTAAAACCAGTACAGTGTGCTTAATGCTGCATTAAAATATCGATGGTGGAAGGTTATCACAGAGTAGCTTATTCCTTGCTGTAGTATTATGATCTTTTCCATATCTGATGCCTTGAATGGTCTGTTTTTACTCTCTCCACGTCTGAATTAATTATACTGAAATTTAATATTCAAAGCTGTATTACAATGTCTATTTTTCGAGAGCAGCCTAGTTCTTGTTTTTCATACTTGCATGAACTTTTCTATTCATGGTGCCTTTGAAGTATCGGAAAATCAAAAAAAAAAAAAAAAAACGTTTGACAGTGATTTTGCGCTATAACTAATTGTAAATCTGAAACAAACGTAAGTTTTATGGTGCTTTTTGCCCTATTGCTACAACAAAATTACAAAGACATTTGAATTGAATTTGGAAAGCTGAAAGAGCTGTTGTTGTTGTTGTTGTTGTTGTTGTTGTTGTTGTTGTTGTTGTTGTTGTTGTTGTAGCTGTGTTTGTATAAGCATATTTTTGGCGGGAAACGGTCGTCAAATCTAATATTAAGGATTGATTGGAATTACAGTTTGACGAGCGAAAAACAATTTTATTTTCAATAAGCAACTGATTGAGGTGAAAAAAAAAAACACCTTGCGTTGAGATTGCCTACATATACTAAAAAGGACAAACAAGAAAATTGGCGTGACTAGAATTTGCGAAATGAATTTATTATCATCCTTGACTTTAGAAGACCTTCATAGAAAAGCTCATGCATTGGGTCTTTAGTGACCCTTCTGCTGATACAGAAATTGTGAATTTTCAAGTTTTGTGAGTTTCATCGGTTCAGCTGAATGCAGGTTGAAAATCCTTTTAATACGACTAGGTGGTTAGCTCATATTCCTGTTGGTGTACAAGTTTTGGATCTAGCATGAATGGTTTAGCCACCTGTGTCCCAAGAAAGGAATTTGCATGGCCTTTACTGCACAGTGGATCAATGTCGCTATCTTGAGGGTTGATTCTAAAAAGATAATCCAATGAAGAGATTGCCATTTAATTTTAAAAGTTGTGGGTGACGTTCTGTGTCACCAACAATAACTAAGTTATTACAAATTCTTATTGTCTTATTTTCCACCCGGGACAATTCACAAACAGCACGTTTTAAAGCTCACATATCCTATTCTTTGAAAATTTTTTCAGAACAAAGAATGTTAAGAAACTTTTTTAGGCATTTGATAAAAAAAATCTTGTGTCGAATAGACCAAACTGTGTCCAATATGGCTTTCAGTAATTACACCTTGAGAGGTCCATACTATGAAATGTACAATATGTAATAAATTGATCCTCTTCTCGCTATATCAGACATGTCTTGCTGAAGACCTATTTCTCTAGAAAGGTTGCTGTGGAAGATAGTGTCCATTTGTTCTGACAAGTGCTGTTTTTACAACAAGGACAAAAAGGTATGATAAAGTTTATCAATCATGAAGCTATTGAGTAAACAAAATTATTTTAGCGATAATATACCAACAACTCAGTTTGTTTGTATAATCCCGTTGAACTTTGTCATGGTACCCAAGAATAAAATTGTAAATGGATCATAGCTGTGCCCTTTACTCAAATCAAGGATTAGAAGAACATTTTAAGGTTAAAGTTTCCGCCTCCCTGAAAAGACCTCCAGTCAATTGGGTATTAGGTCATTAAAAAAAGAAACTTAACAATTCGTTTCTTGGGAGTACCTATATGTAAGAACAGGGACAGAAGGATGAATGATAACATAAGTTTAAAAGTATGCAGATTTGTACAAATAATAACTGTTTTACTCAAATAACGTTATACCAACGATTCTAGAATTGACAAAAAGCTCACTGGCTATGAAGTCCTTGAGAAAAATACGGTCATAATCTAGATCTACACCCGCATATATATATATATATATATATATACACACACACACACACAGCAACCCTATAGTGTCCATTTGTTCTGACAAGTGCTGTTTTTACAACAAGGACAAAAAGGTATAATAAAGTTTATCAATCATGAAGCTATTGAGTAAACAAAATTATTTTAGCGATAATATACCAACAACTCAGTTTGTTTGTATAATCCCGTTGAACTTTGTCATGGTACCCAAGAATAAAATTGTAAATGGATCATAGCTGTGCCCTTTACTCAAATCAAGGATTAGAAGCACACAAACATTAACAAGTTTTGCACAGATTTAAACATTTTAAGGTTAAAGTTTCC
This sequence comes from Elysia crispata, assembly GCA_033675545.1. Lineage (NCBI taxonomy): Eukaryota > Metazoa > Mollusca > Gastropoda > Plakobranchidae > Elysia > Elysia crispata. Next base: position 402,191 of record JAWDGP010002614.1, on the reverse strand, counting down.
GCCTCCCTGAAAAGACCTCCAGTCAATTGGGTATTAGGTCATTAAAAAAAGAAACTTAACAATTCGTTTCTTGGGAGTACCTATATGTAAGAACAGGGACAGAAGGATGAATGATAACATAAGTTTAAAAGTATGCAGATTTGCACAAATAATAACTGTTTTACTCAAATAACGTTATACCAACGATTCTAGAATTGACAAAAAGCTCACTGGCTATGAAGTCCTTGAGAAAAATACGGTCATAATCTAGATCTACACCCGCATATATATATATACACACACACACACACACACAGCAACCCTATGTTTTTGTGTAGACACCAACTCGGCTCACACCCATTTTTCTAACTGAATCTAGTAGAAAATGAGGCGGTAGTTCGCTTGTCGTCGTCTACGACTCTACGAACAAAAATTATTGTAAGAAGGTTATCGGGCAGGTTTAATCAAAGACAAAGAGTGATAGATAAATGATTTCAGCAAAAAGTATTCGACTAGGGCTTAGATATACATCTATATATTGACTACAATTCACCACTTTTCCCTGCAATCTCATATCTAGATTCTAGATTGACCACTTTCCCCTGCAAGGGTAGAGATCGCATCTTGAATTATATCTATAATCTAGATTTTAGATCGAGTCTCTGGATTGATCGATCAAGATTGAGGTGAGAGTTGCTGTCAATCTAAATTTTACCCCATATCATTTGGGTCTTACAAGATCTGAGTGGGTTGATTTTGTAAGCTAACAGGATCAGCTCACTTAACTAGATAACTAGACCTGGATGTACAGTACAATTTCATAACGGGTCTACGTTCATGAAGCTATCTCTTTAACTAGACCTAGATTCTACTTTTTCTAGGTCTGGTTCACTAGTTTAGGTTTACAATGAATTTAAATGTCTACTTTTGATAATTTAGCCTAGATATAGATCTAGATTTTCCAGGTTATTGATCAGATCTAGATGTAGGTTAAATCGAAACTGAATTTATGGGTAGATCTAACCACAATAATGATTGCCAACAGTTATCTGAGAAGAGCAATAGCTTGAGACTGGCCACAAAGCTTTTTCAATATTCGGCCCTTGATGTTCACAGATGACCTATTCGATCTTCGGTATTGATGCTTTATTAATAGCCGTAGGTTTTATCAAATTTTAGATTTAGATTCTGATCACATCTGGCTCCCAAATGACTAGCAACATCTCGAGATAAATCTAGCTTATAGACCTCTAGACTGTCCATTAACCAATTTATTCTTTGGTGAGACTCACCTCTCTGGATCTAACGGGGAATGATTTGTCTGGAATATAATGCATGGAATTGCGGCAATCAATGGCAGAGCAGTACTCGCTCCATCCTTTATTATTTACTTTTTTTGACAGTTTTAACAACTTTAACTCCGTTTGTTGACATCTTGAAAGCAAGGCTATAAGCTAAGCAGCAAGAGAATAAACCGGCTGATTGTGTCTTCTGAATAATTACACAGAGGGTGTTGTGATCTGACACTGTTTTGGTCAGTGTGCTCATCCCGGTTTTTTAATGGAGTATCTCTTTGACTTACCAGTCAATCTAATATTTTTTCTAAAAATTATAGTCAAATTATAATGAAGATAATTTGCAATAATAAGATCCAGAAATATCAAAGAAAAAAAAGGTTCCCAAGCAAAACTCCGAGAATGTCATATAATTTCAATATTGAAAGTACTTTCTCTTGATGTTTTCTTTCAATATTAGAATCTAACTTTGTCAAATTACTCAATGACTGCTTTTGTTATTATGAGGGTCTACTCAGTAGCAGTATATATTTTCAATAAAACCAGAAACCACTGCATTCGAGCAAATAAAGAAAGCAGATCAGGTAGAACAATAGAAATAATTAATGCTTATTTTACAAAGAATTAAATAAAGCGAATTTAAAGATGCAACAAAACAGAAAAAAATGCCTCATACAAATTGATAGTTATATTCAAATTTATTACAAATATTATATTACAACGTATTCAAGTATAAATAACATACAAATTAGGTAACATCCGCAGTAAAATGTAAATGCATACATTGAATTTTTCGGTTTATAAATCAGTATAAAGTATCTAAATATTTATATAAACCAGTAATTAATCATAAGGGCCATGATGTAAATAATATTATGCCTAAAACATTTTCATACGACTGCATAGGTGCTCACAACCAAAAACGTTTTTGAATTTTAGTTTGATTACTATTATCACAATACCGGTATTATCAAATAAGATTTCAAACAATCAAAACCATTGCAATACTAAATGACGCAAAGCAAATTATCTAAAAGCGCATCATCTTGATTTTTTTTGTTTGCTTTGTTTTGTTTGTTTGTTTGTTTTTGTTTTGTTTTGTTTTTTTTAGCTTGTATGGATGCATCGATCTGTCTCCCAACTCTTCCTAAGGAGGTGATGTCATACATGCGGTCATCCCTTTTCACCTGAATGTTGCCTGATGGCTCATGTATTATGTCAAAGAGATGATAATTCATAACTGCAGTGGATTATGATCGAAACTCCCCCCCCCCCATTTTTAACTTTTTTCTTTCAATTCGTTATTCAGACCGAGCGCAATCGGCGAGTTTTGAGTGGGATCTGATTTGAAGCCATCAAAGTTTATTTCCAGACAGCAAATTGGATCAAAACAAACTCTGCAGCTGCCGCTTCTTACACCGTTCTTTACGTGTATTTTGGATTGTTTTGACATAATTTTCTCGAGGCATCGTGGCGGGCTAAGAATCTGTGAGAAAATTTATTAAAATTCACGTCTTTACTAATTACGTTCCTTCTTCGCTGCATTGTCCATCGACACAGGGAGTAAGTTTAGCTAATACTAAAATAATATCTTTGAAGATTTTGTGGTAGGTGCTCGCTTACAAGGAACTGCACAAAAGTATTAATATTTTACGTATTCTAATCCTTGATAAATTAGGACTTTTTTTCTCGCTTGGGTGATGCAGCCACCCACCACTTACTGCGCTGTCGTATTATTGTATGGTGTACTTTGCTATGCGAACCTCAATTTTCATTTTTTTTTTTCCCTTGCACGATTCCATAATTTTTTTCGGTAGTTCTTTTTTACTGGTTAATAAGTTGAGCTCTTACCTAAATTTGGTTGCATTTATGGGTTGAGCTATCAGAGACTTAAAAGAGACTGAAGTCCATGAATTTGACGGAATGATTAAGTCATCCTAGCGCACTCAGGAGGAACAATTAAAAGCTTTAGGCTTACACAACTATAACAAGGCTCTCAACCCTAATGAGATTACGGGGGTTTTTTATCCAATGAGCAGAAGAGGACTTAGGTACCTGTTTACAGACTGTAGTTAAAAAGCTTGTATTTTTTCCACATCATACAGTTGACATGGATTCAAAGAAATTAAACAACCAAAGGAATCCCGCACATTTTACTGGTGTTTGTTGCGACTGAGTATTTTAGAGATAAAGGCTGCGTAATTTTTTTTTTTTTTTGGCAGGAATCTTTGATGTTCTATTTTTAGCAAAAGCTTTTCTATTTTTTTTTTTTTTTTTTTTTTTTTTTTTGCTATTGTAAATTTAATTTGTACACATTTTAGAAAACTGCGGCACTTCACCTAACAAACTACAAGGGGCATATCATTGAAATCCAAGAGCAATAATATATAAGATACAATTATCATCGTGACAGCATTGGTTTATTAAATTTGCCTTAATGAAAATGTTCGATTTCTAAAATTTCAGTTTGACCTTACTATTGCTTCAAACCTCTAAAACGCCTCAAACTTTAGTGTACCATTCGATATTTCCGATTCCGCAGCTCTTGTGAACAGAAAGCAATCATTATTGGCCTAATGTTGCTTAGGTTACATGATTGTAAAGCTTAAAAAATGTCTAGATTAAAAGTTAGAATTTGCGTGCGAATTCTACACTAGATCTAAGGTACGGTATCCTTAACCTTATTCTTAGCTAGATCTAGGAGCTAGAATTTAGAATTATAGATTTAAATTTTTTATCCTGAATCTAGAACCAATGTTGAAGCATCTAAAGTCCTAAGCGCTATCTAAATATTTCTGGAACCATCTGGGTCTCGTGGTCTTATAGTTTTGTGGGTGCTTGACTTCGTAATGATTTGCGCCGCTCCGTCATCGCCGACCTGCAGGTGATCCAAAAATAACTTATCTTGAGCTAGACTAAAAATAAATATTCATTTCAAGTCGCCATGTTATTTCACTTCAGTAACGTTCTTTGCGTTAATTTTGGGAGGTTGTTAAAAGTGTCTGCCTATCCTATTTTTTAACCTCAGAGAAATTTTGCTTATTTCACATCTTATTATTCAGTAGGTAAAGTCTCCCTTTTTATTGAATCGTTATGATTTGTTAGATCTTGAGATTATTTAGTGAGTATAGAGTAATGGCTGTATGTTTCAAACGTACTCGAGCCACCTCGGGCGCTAGAAAATATGAACACATACTAGGTCTAAATAGGGTTTTAGCAGAGGACATCGCAACAGGCCTGTTGGAAGTTTTCACGCAGAGACGTGGTGGGGATACTTTACACTGTGAGCCCATAGCAAGCCGACTTTTACTGGTGATAGGCTAAAGGACTGACTCCATTTATTTAAAACTACATACAGACGAATTCGCCACATGCTTAACCACTGTTTCTAATAAATGGAATCGCCCGTCATCCCTACAAGGGGTCAAACCAAATTAAAGATAGCTTGTCTACAACTTTGAATCGGCTAATCGGTGTTGCCAATCATGTCATTGTTTTGAGATTTAGTTGAATTTTGCTGTGCCCCTACCATTGCTTCTTCCCATTCTCTCTTTCCTACTCTTTAGCGCGCCTCTTCTCTCTCTTCAGTCTCTAGTCTTCGCTTTAGATTGTTTGAAGTAACTTCTGTTTTGCTTTCTATTTGTTAGAGAGTACAAATTATGATTTTTGTTGTTATAATTTAATCTGTTAATGTTGCAAGTTTTTAACGATAAAATAAGCTTACAAGCTTGTAAAAAAAAATAATTTTCAAATACTAGACCTAGTCGCCCAATTTCGTCACTACAGCTGGGGAATTTCGCCAAGTTTTTATTTTGATTTCTTTAACATAATTGTACTCAGTTATCGTCCCATAGCACTGTTGGCATCATGGGGAAAACAAGGAAAAATATCTTTACTAAATACTCTCAGTCTCCCTGTGATTTAGAGAAGGCAAGTAGAAGCTGTTAAATGCACAAGGCCTCTGAGGCCATCGATGACTAGCGTGCTGCACTAGAAGAAAAAAAAAGGAAGGGCAGCTGCGAAAAAAAGCCAGAAAGGAAAAAGCTCTTAAAAAAAAAAAAACTTGAAAAGGTGCAGACAGCAAAGCAATCGGAATTAATATATAATAACATTATAATGATATATGAACCTTTTTTGTTGGATAAATTCTTCACGTTTTCAACCATTTTTTGAATGATTTCAAGTTGCATGATGTGTGTGTATGAGTTTGGTTTTTATTGTAAAACACATTATAAAATGCAAAGTTCTACTGCCAAAAAACCAGAACTTCACAAAAACTTATTGTTTGATGCAGAAATTGATCAAATGTTCGACCACTTTTAAGTAACTGAAACCTGTTGTAAGGTTCAAGTATGATGTGTGTTTGATTTATTGTAAAATACATTACAGGTATTTTCTGTTGTGAAGCTATGCTCTTCAGGGAACAGAATCTGTAGATGAATATGTCTAAATACACTGTAAAAATCTAATATACAAGTATTTCGATTATCACACTGCACGCTTAGTAAAACCTCTTAATTTGTAACTGTACGTGATTTTGTTTGAAATAAAATGATTTAACTATAAGAAAATTTTGATTAAAAAATGAAAGAAAACATAAACAAAAAACAAAAAGGACCCCAAAACAGTCAGGGAGATTAGGTTTGGCGAATTTTGCAGATCTGGGTGGCGAAATAGCCCGATGGCAGTGGCGAATTTACCCGGTAGCTTGGCGTAATAGCCCGACAGCAATTGAGAAAAAAACTATTAAAACGGGTTCAAGGTTAGATAGAGTGTTTTCAATGCACATCATTCTTATCTCTGATTGGTTGGTTGGGGTGGCGAGCTCTCCTATGTGTCCGTAGCTAAACACGAGGCCCACTGAGCACCGTTGCCTTTCACTGCAGCTTCAAAGTGGCGAATTTGGCCGTACCTGTTGTACAGGAAACATTCATAGCACAGTTACTGCAGGGCAGCATGTTTGGCGCGAGGTCTGTTTCAGGGTGACGCATGCATCGCCGAATAATGCAAGAGGCTTCACTATGCCACCGTCGTAAGTCGCTGTGAAACTAGGTAGCTGTGTTAACAAGCTTTCCTTTCTGATCCAAAACTGTGTCGGGTGAATTTAAAATAATTTCAAGCGAAGATTTCTCTTCAAACTTTGACAATTAAACTACATAATACATATATATATATATATATATATATATATATATATATATATATATATATATATATATATATATATATCTTTCAACAATAAAGACTCTTACTGGGATCCTGGACATGGCTCTGGGAAATGGGAGATCTCTTGTTGGGGGAGTATGACCTAGAGACAGAGAGAGAGGAGGGGGATAGACAGAGGGAGATAGATAGGTAGATAGATAGATAGATAGATAGATAGAGAGAGAGAGACAGACAGACAGACAGACAGACAGACAGACAGACAGACAGAGAGAGAGAGAGAGAGAGAGAGAGAGAGAGAGAGAGCGAAGGAGAGAGATGCAGGTGAAAAGAGTGGCCAGGAATACGACAGAGAAATCGAGTCTGCATCTGACACACAACAGCTAATCTTTGCAGAGCAGATAAATATACGCCAGACTGACGATCTGACGCGCATTTTTGTTCACTTTACAAGCAATCCAGATCACAAGATATCGAGAGAGAGAGACTTTTCATGAGCGGTGAGCCACCAGTGATATTGCTATGGGAAGTTCGCGTGACGCGTGTACCCAGATACGGGCGCTAGAAGAGTTGGCAGACAGCGTTTTTACTACGGTTTAAAGAATGAAGCTACCAGATCAACGTGCACAAAATCCTCCCCGCGAAACTTCTGCCTATTTCACACACTCTCTAATATAACCACCACTTCAGATTGCAGTTACAACGGCCAAAAAATGTACTAGCTGTTACTCATTGCGAGATGGCAAAATTGTTCGTAACAAATTTAATCTGCCTTTCAATGTTCCAAGCTACAAGATGCTTATAATATGTTTAGTGCAGAGAGGAACACCGGCCAGTCACCGAATCCATTACGTAAAAATAATAACCATTTATCAAAGCCATATGTATAAATATGGAAAAGTTTTAGAAGCTCTTGACAGAAAAAACAACAACAACCGTTATTTGAGCATTTCAGCTTTCTTTCGCTGGTTTACACACTTTTCTATGTGGTGGTTTCCGTCCTTTGCCACCCTTAGTTCCTCTAAGTTGGAGAGTTAGCTGCGAGATGGTTCCTGTCTGCTGAAATCCAACGAGCTACACTATCATCTTAAGTTAGTGACCTCATTAACACAGGGCCGGGGAAGAGAGTAAGAAAATTTGTTTCCCAACTCTCTCTCTCTCTCTCTCTCTCTCTCTCTCTCTCTCTCTCTCTCTCTCTCTCTCTCTCTCTGTCTCTGTCTCTGTCTCTCTCTCTCTTTCTCTCTCTCAGTAAGAAGCAGCGTTATATCTGTTGAGGCCTAGATGAAGAACCTTAAACGTGTGCCTACCAACCACTGCATGATTCACTAGAGAAATGTTTTCTCTATGCTATTGTTTTCACAACAGAAAACTTGAGCCTCTTACAACTAAGTTACGGAAAAATACCCTGTACGACATTATATATAACGTGATATATACATGTAATCCACCTGGTGGCACTACACACTACGCAAGCCTCGACTGAGCCACAAAGATTAAGCTCATTATGGGTACGCTGCAGCCAGTATCGTTTCGAAACACTACTGTCTGAAGAGTAGAGAACGCAACCGACGGGCAGCCACAAATAAAGGGATAGTTTGTTGTCTTTCAGGCAGCGCACATACACATGTGTGAAAATCAGTCATTAGGTGAGTTAGATGCGTGGAGATTTGTAACTCCTTACCGTCTGATGACCCCAGACGAACTCTTAAACCAAATAAATTTAAATTGAAGACACCCGCCTCGGGTTTCACGGTTCTTTCCACCCTCTCAACAAGCAAGAGTTCCATGGGTACAAAGAACTTTCTTCACTCAGTACAGACATCAGTCGGGCGTAATCGGCTATGCAGCTGGAGTTTAAGTTTACTTTTAGAAAAGGGCAGTGAAAGTTGTTTTTCTTTAATTTTTTTTTTCCTTCAGTCAAGAACAAGTCTATGGTCGCGACAACTAAACCCCGAGGTCCAACTAAAAGATTAAGAAGATAGAATATGAGGCACGTGAGGCGATTGGGTTTTGACTTCTGCCGGGCTCGAGCACTGTTCAGGCTCGTTTCACTCTTGTTTTTTTCTCACAATACAGAAATTGTACTTCTTCGTTCAACAAGTTAGGGGAAGAACCGTTTCCCATCGTTGATGTAGAAATACAGTATCAAGCAATCGTATCATTTTTAAACCTAATATACGACAACGCGTCTGTACAAAAAAAATCTAAAAAAAAACAATGTGACAAAAAAGGTCTTCTTCGATCGAAGGTCAAATATCACAACATACAGTATTTCATCGTGAACTCTTGCATTCATTTTTGTAAGCTATTACCACTTGCAATAGTAATGCTAGCAGTTGTTCACCGCTGAAAAGGTTACAAGAATTCATCTTCATTGCCATACTTGACACATTGCTGCATCGAAGTGTACGTCATGTAGGGGCAAAATCCAACACACTTGTCCTCATACACGTAGTCTTTACAGATCTGATGACAAAATGCGTATAATGCTTTGATAACGTTACACCTTCACTTAACTAATAATAACAAGTAAATAATCAACACAGATGTTGATCTTTTGCTTAAAAAAGTAAATATTAACGTATCAAAATAAGCATCCAATCTGTGTAATTTGTGTGCGCATTATTGAAATAAATTGTTTTCACCCGCTTTTCAAGTAAGCTACGTTCTGTCTTACTTACTGTGTGATGCTCTTCGCGGCAATCTATATAATTATATATATATATATAAAGAGAGAGAGAGAGAGAGAGAGAGAGAGAGAGAGAGAGAGAGAGAGAGAGAGAGAGAGAGAGTTAGACAGACAGACAGACAGACAGACAGACAGGCAGGCGAACATAATGTTTTAATAATATCGCCTTTACTTATCATTACAAATACTGACCGTAGAATGAACAATATCTAAGGTGTTATAAAATACCTCCTGAGATAGGAATTTGTGCGATTCAAAGAAAGTCCCTTGATTGGATTCTTAAATCCTAAAACAAAAGTTGGGGCAAGCAAGCTTATATAACAATAACAAAGTGTTAACTGTGAAATCAGGTAAATGAACAGTATTTATCAGGAAAAAAAAACTTCTCACTAAAGACAATAAACCAGATCGATTGAATTATATCAAGTGGTTTTACTTTACTTTAGGTTAGTATAGTTCTACTTATAGTTTTTTTGTAAGCCAAAACTTTCCAAATTTTTGAATATCCTAGTGCTTTAGTATGGGTTGCTCTCCTCTCTTTATATTTACTCCTTCAATTCATAGACCAAGTAATTGTACCTTTGTTTATTTATCGTAGTATCCGAGCTATTAATATAATTATATAATCCGAATTACATAAAAAGTACATAGAAATGAGATACTCTTTCATCAAAATGAAGAAGACTGAATTCGATTATTGAGGAGACTTTTAAGCCGACCATAATAATGAATCCATATTTTTTCACGTATCGACTAGATTTAACTTACAAAACAATCCGTGTTTTGGGGTCCCACGCACCCCACTGCGCATGTGTCGTGGCAGCAATCGCCTGCTCCTTCTCCATAACACCTCCCGTTACAAAACTCATGGCACATGTTGCTGTTCACCCCTAGAGGTGATGGTTGTGGTGAAGAGGTTGTGTAAGTATTGCCAATGTAAGACTAATATCCTGATGCATGCACACATAGAGTAAAAAGTCATATATATATTTACAGAAATGTTCATTGCATAGTTCCATCGTCTTCTTCTTTAATTTCTCACCGCCTTTTCTTACCCTGTTCTGAACAGAAATACCGTATATTGTTTTTTTTTTTTTTTTGGGGGGGTATTGTTGTTTTTCTTTGTTTGCTTGTTTGCAGTTTTGTTGTTTTTTCACCAATTATGCTCTTTCTATTCTCTGGCCTTTCATCTATTCCCTATGCTAAGCTTTCAATTTCATCATCATCATCATCATCATCATCATCATCTTCTTCTTCTTCTTCTTCTTCTTCTTCTTCTTCTTCTTCTTCTTCTTCTTCTTCTTCAAATCTCCCTTTATCTTCTTCCTTTTTCTCTCCTCTTATGGTTTATCTTTTTTGTTTCACTTCCGGTTCCTCTTCATAGTGCAAGTCTGACTTGAGGTGTTTGATTTTTTTTTTAATTCATTGGTGTCAGTGTGTATAATTTATGGTTTCCATGGATGATTTTCCGATACGATCAGTGCCTGTACCTTGTCGTGTCAACATGATGTAAATGAAACCTTTTTCGAGGGAAGAAATTATAATCTACAACACTTTGATATCAATCGTTCATAAATTTCGATTTCGGACAATTTCATTTCAGCTATGAAATGCACAAGGCAGCTTTTTTTCCCCTTTTAAAAACAGGATTTATATTTAAAAAAAAAAAAGGCGCAACTTGCGACTTAGTTTCTGCTAGCCATGGCGTTGGGGTAAGACCCGATGTAGAGAATAGGCCCAGTTCCTTTACGTGCCGCAAACAAACGCGGTCTTATGCAAGAAAACTGTCAAAGAGATTCACTGGCATTTCAAATCGTGTGTGTTGAACATGAGATTTTATTACATTCTTCTAAAAAACACAATTATCAACTATCAACTACTAATTAATAGAAGGAAACTAGAAACTACCAACAATATTATATCGCCCGGACCGATACAGGACAAGTTTTATGATAGGGCTGTAATACACAGGATGTCGAGCGCTATAACATAGGGCACGAATCGTGTTCGCTTGTGGTTCTGACCCGCGTATGTTATTGCAAAGGGAAGTAGACTATCATATCAAGTGATGACTGGCTGTTACGTGCTGTCCATTACAGTACGGCTCTGGTGTGCTCTCAGTTTAAAGAGTGGGGGATGGGGGGCATGTAGGAGATGGATAGTAGAATCTGAGGTCAGGGAGGAGATGAATGGTGAAATCTGTAGTCAGGCAGGAGATGGACGGTGGAATCTAAGGCCAGGAAGGAGAAGAATGGTGAAATCTGTAGTCAGGCAGGAGATGGACGGTGGAATCTAAGGCCAGGAAGGAGAAGAATGGTGAAATCTGTAGTCAGGCAGGAGATGGACGGTGGAATCTAAGGCCAGGAAGGAGAAGAATGGTGAAATCTGTAGTCAGGCAGGAGATGGACGGTGGAATCTAAGGCCAGGAAGGAGATGAATGGTGGAATCTGTAGTCAGGCAGGAGATGGACGGTGGAATCTAAGGCCAGGAAGGAGATGAATGGTGGAATCTGTAGTCAGGCAGGAGATGGACGGTGGAATCTAAGGCCAGGAAGGAGAAGAATGGTGAAATCTGTAGTCAGGCAGGAGATGGACGGTGGAATCTAAGGCCAGGAAGGAGAAGAATGGTGGAATCTGTAGTCACGCAGGAGATGGACGGTGGAATCTGAGATCAGGGAATAGATGTAAAGTGGAATCTGTTGTCAACGAGTGGATGGATGATAAAATTTGTAGTCGAGGAAGAGATGGATGGGATTTTGACCTTCATTATCATGAGTGTCAAAATAAATGCGCACCTAAGCATTTTTTTTCGAACATTCATACCCTCCTAACTAGCATTTTACAAGGACCTTGAAATAGATTTGGGAAGTCCAGAATTAGTCGTTTCTCCATACTGGGCTCCGTCTCCATCCAGTCGAGAGAGGTGGCTCTGAAAACCTCAGTGACCGACAGAAAAAATGTTTTAGCCACCAAGTTGATAAATAAACGCGAAATAGACGTGAATTTACATAATTATACCAAAACAATGGAAGGAAAAAAGAAATATGAATAGAGCAGAAGACAGTCTTATTCGCTATAAAGGTGTTCCAAAAACTTGATGGACTCATGGTCTAGGCAGGATGAGGTGATATCGGTTCCGACTTTAACTGTGTTGACAGAGTCATATAACATGAAGAGCTTACCTTCCTGGCAGAGCCGCTCATCATCCCCCCACCTGCTGCCCTGGCCGCAGATCGACGTGTCGTTCTCTGAGCCGACTGCACAGAGAGAGAGAGAGAGAGAGAGAGAGAGAGAGAGAGAGAGAGAGAGAGAGAGAGAGAGAGAGAGAGAGAGAGACAGGTGGAGGAATACAGTTTACAAGTAGTGAGGAACCTTAGGTCAGGTAAATTTCAACTTATCTATCCTTCTCCGTTAAACGAAAAAGTAGTACACAATGTAGTAAAAGACTGCTGTTGTCTTGGAATAAACAAAGGGATGATGATAATAATGATAATAATAATAATAATAATAATAATAATAATAATAATAATAATAATAATAATAATAATAATAATAATAATAATAATAATAATAATAACAATAATAATAATAATAACAATAATAATAATAATAATAATAATAATAATAATAATAATAATAATAATAATAATAATAATAATAATAATAATAATAATAATAATAATAATAATAATAATAATAATAATAATAATAATAATAATAATAATAATAATAATAATAATAATAATAATAAGGTAGTAGTAGTAGTAGTAGTAGTAGTAGTAGTAGTAGTAGTAGTAGTAGTAGTAGTAGTAGTAGTAGTAGTAGTAGTAGTAGTAGTAGTAGTAGTAGTAGTAGTAGTAGTAGTAGTAGTAGTAGTAGTAGTAGTTAATTAATTAATTAATTAATTAATTAAAAGAGAAAGAGATAGACAGAAGGAAGGCGACGGACAGGCATAGTCGCAGAGATTTGTGTCGGGGATTTCCATAACATTTAGCTGCTATTACAGTAATGAACGGATGATGTGTGAGAAAATCATAATTCGAGAAAAACAAAAAAAATCACTACATTTTCGATTTCGGGCAGGTTTCTGACTCCCCACTGTTTTTCTCTTGCTAGCGATGATTTTAAGATATTGCTTCCGTTTAATGCAGCTTTGAGTTCTTTTCTTTTTTTTTTTTTAATTTTTATTAAAGGATGACGACGATATAAATTAGCTATTGTTAAGGGTGAATAAATACATGACAATTTCTACCTTATGATCTTGCCTGCATTTTCATATAAATTAGATTAGTGTTAATGATTTGTAGGTGATTTGCGTTCACCAGCGTAAACTCCGCAAAAAATATGAGATGAATATCAAGAGAAATGATTTCGCATTGGAAATCTTTTCTGCGGTTAACAACTCTCTATCCAAAAAATTCTTTTAGTTCACATGAGATTTCAGGAGCTAATGTAATATTATTTTGTAAAAACTAATGTCTTTTCGATTGTCAAGCCAGTATGGGAAGGCTTCACGGCTATTGCTACTAGAGACTATTCACAATGTTACAATTGTCCTTCATTTGCTAAGCTATATAAAGGACGAGTGCAATGTCACCTATAGATCTGAACAATCTGAGAGAAAAAAAAACAAAAAACGCCAGGATTTATAAAACATTTCTAATCTGCCACAAACTTTACATGAAGTAGCTATACTTTCCTGACAACACACGGGACCCACTCACAGCAAGATTGTTGGAGATCGCTAGATCTTTTTGACACACCCAGAGCAATCTTGCTGTTGCGAAGCGGCTGCTCTTGTTGTTCTGATCCTCTCTGAACAATTTGCCTTTTAGGGCCGGGACTGATCCTTTATGCTACTTCTTATTAAGTTTTTGCTGACACAGTCAACGGCTAAGCGTAATGTTTTAATCTGCACAGTCACAAAGGTTCTTAGCTCCCGTCAAGCCATATGACACGGCTGGTCAAATCATCTTAAGACTAGATACCCTGACACAATAGTAGAGCTTTGTTAAGGGTGAATAACATCATGACAATTTCTCCATTTCTTCCTCAGCAATTTTGTTTTTATTTTTTTTTCCGCGCTGATATTGTTCTTCGACCATGAGTGTAACTAATTTCAAGAATAAAATAAACTGATTATGAGCTTCGAGCGGTTAAACACAGCCGGAAACCCTGTAATCGCCGCCAGCGGTGGACTTGGTTTGTAAAATTCATTCAATCAAACAATTTATCAATCAATCATTTTTTGTTGATGGGCATGTCAATTTTGAATTTAACCCAAGAGGGATGAATAAAGTAAGTCTTATCTTATCTTACCTTATCAATCAATAAATCTATCTATCAATCCAATAATGTTAACTCACCTTCCTCATCAAAGGCAATGTCGAGGAAATGGACGTCCTGTGGGCGGCCTCGCATGATCGGTGCCCAGTTGATTGTATTCACATAGCCCAGGTAAGGATTCGAAGTAAACAGCACCTTTCCATTGGTGATTTCTGAAGAAAATAATTATGGTTGATATTGTGGACATTGAAAAACAAAGAGGAGGCATTTAGTGACGAAATGAAAATGATTCTGGCATATTAAGTGTTACAAGGAGTTTTACTACTTAGATTCTGTGAGCTCTATCTAACATTCAGGAGCACAGGAGAACATTCTTAGTACAATTATACACGCATAAATTATGTTATCTTCCAATTATTATAAATTATTGTCTTTCTATCGAAATAGACTCCTCACAAAAAAAAACATTTTCAAAGTCACATTTATTTCTTCCAGAAAAAAAAATAATGAAACGTTAAGATACGTGATTCAGTGATTAATAAAAGGCTAATGTTTACCAATCTCCGACCGAAACGGTCGAAATTCTTCCAACCCTATAAATTAATCAGTTCAGACTGATATCTACTTTGTATGATTATTAAGATTTTGTCCACATAGCTACTGCATCTACATCTAGAAAAATTTGTATTCTAACAGATGAGACAATCTTCTGTACTCATTCTTGAAAGAAGACATGCAGAAACTACCTGATTATTGACAAACGTTACGGACGTTCGTTTAAATCTTTGCTCCAAACGTAAAGCACAAATACTAATAGGCAAATATTTTCATGAAAAAAACATTATTTCTCTTTTTTTAATTTTCTATTAAAATTCTCTCGATTCACGTTCAAAGTACACCTTAGACGTCTTTCATTTTGCTTCCTGCTCTATCTGTTCAAGGCACCATATAAAACTTGGACTTTGTCTTACAATGAGAGTGACCTCTATTTTCTCTCTCTATTATTCTACCTAATGCCCACAGTGTGCCCGTCGGAATATCTCCTTCTTGTTGTCTTTTTAACAATCGGCTGGCCAGTTACACTCACAAAACCGGGTTTGTATTTTGGTATTCAATGAAAACACAAGTTTTCGTAGAGTTGGCGAGGAGCATAAAAGAAGCTCGGCCTAGAGTGAACAGACTGGGGTGTGAACCCACTGAGTTAGAGAGCTCAGCGTTCGACTGTTGGCTTCACTTTGATTGCCTTGGCTTTTGATTTGAACAGAATGTTACATTATTTGCAGTTCGGAAAAATGCTGAAAGAGTTTCCAAATCGCCAACTATTACGGGTCATTAAATTTGTTCGCCTGAACCCGTCTTCTCATATAACTATTCTTGTGGTGCAGACCGACCTTTATCACAAAAAGGATTGTTTTTTTTTGTTTTGTTTTGTTTGTTTTTAATTTTACTTTTTTTTTATTAAAAAAAATTTTCTACCGAGTTTTATGTTAACTTTACAACGAAACTACAATTTATTTTTGGTTCCAAAAAAAAAAATGAAGTTCTTCGGTTATATCTTTTATGACGTTTCGTTCTGAACCTTGTTCTGGCTGTTACGATCAAAAGGTCTTAACTCATGACACGCTTGTTTTCTAACGTCGGCAGGTTATCATTTCGGTCATTCAGGAGTAAAAATTCTGATCAATTTGACTTCTTTACGATGGGCGCAAATAACAGTAAGAATGAAGAAGAGGATGGGGAGAAGACAAACTCACATGTATGCATGTATGAGTAGAAGAGAGAGAGAGAGAGAGAGAGAGAGAGAGAGAGAGAGAGAGAGAGAGAGAGAGAGAGAGAGAGAGAGAGAGAGGCAGACAGAGAGAGGACAGGCAGAAAGACAGACAGAGAGACATACAGAAAGAAAGAAACAGAGAGACAGAGAGACTGAGAGAAAGAGATGGAGTGAAATAATAAATTTTTTTATAACTTTATTGCTTCATGCTTAGATCATAGTAAGGGACCCTTAAAAAAGAAAAAAAAAGGTTGTGGGGCAAAAGCAGAGCACGTTCAACTTATAATTTTCATCACTAGACAAAGGATCTTTAGACGGTGATGGAGTTGGGGACTATCAACTTAGACGGTTGATTGCGCCTCGAGGCAATCCATCTTTGATTCCAATGATTTTTTTCAAGACTTTCTAAATGACGAATTGTTTCGTCAATCATCTCCAAACAAACATTTTCAAGTGCTGACTTGGTGAACTGTTCAATACAGGCAAGCACGAAGGTACTGTTGTTCTGCGCTCCATTTTTCACTGCCCCTTCCCCCAAACCCCTTTTTGTAATACTAGTTGAAGCCCGCGAATTCGCAGGATTGAAAGTTTAAATCAATACTCATGTATTAATAAATTTAACTGAGAATTATTGTGCTCACCATTATAATATTAATGCTGATTTGAAGACAACATTATTGGTGTAGCTTGTTATAGTCAAAGAGTTCTCTGATGGCGGTGCCAATGCAAATTGTTAACCATAATAGCTTCTAACTCTTGACATAGCTACATACTCGTACAACTGACCATGAGTGAAAACTGACTGTGGAAGATAAATTCCAACTTCTGTCAAAGTTTGACCCTGTGACTTGTTTATAGTCATGGCATAGGACGGTTTTATTGGAAACTGTCTCCTAATGAGTGTAAATGGGAGATGACAGTCTTTTGTTGTTACTGCAAAGAGTGGAATGAATACATTGTGTCCAGCATGTGTACCTGTCATTATTTCTGCTTGAATGACTCTTCTTCCTAGTGTTTTAATCAGAAGGCGTTGAGGAGTCCTTGAGATGGATTCAAATTTCGTAACAGCATCACTGGTGTGTTGACTTTGAGTTTTAGTTGATGTGGAGGTAGGCCGATTGGATTTTGATTATTGAGGAATTCAATGAGGTAGAGATTTTGATCTGCATCTCCACTTGCTATTGAGCCTACACTGTTGTAGGTGTGTTCACTAGCAGATGTTAATTTTTTTTATCATTTTATCTTTGATGTGGTCTACATTTTCATGTGTTGTTAAAATTGCTCTTTGGGACAGGTATTCTTCTTTAGTGTAATTTTCATTGAATTCATAGTAAACCGAAGTGATGAGGGCTTCTGTATCAGGTTGGAAAAGCTCAGTTCGGATGCCGTTGGAAGGTTGTACCTACGCGAGTCTTTAGAGGCATCTGCACGAAGTACCATTTTAATAGAGTTGCCTTGGTCGCCTGCTTGTTCAATTTGATTTGCAGCATGTTTATAAAACTTCACGAAAGGATTCACACCATTTATAACAGAAGAAATTGTGTGAAGCGCATCAGGCTTTAAATGTTGATTCCAATGCAGTCTGTTTTGTACTTCATTTTCAGTGTCATAAATGTACAATTGTGCAAATTTAGGTCTTTCTCCATCTGTATTTGGTTGTAGATGACCAATTCTATGACAAACAGTGCCACTTACTCTAAAACAGTATACCCCTGCCGGTAACATGTCCTCATTTAGACCAAGTGATGCGAATGCGAAAGCTGAATTGTAACTTCGAATGCTATTTCGAAAATATCTAGATTCTGCAGTATCCCACACATGCAGCTGGTGTAAAGGTTCTGGTAAAGTTTGTAAGGGGGGTAAATTAACGTGACCATTGCCACAGCATAGTGAGGATGTTTCTGTGGGCCACAATTTTACGTCAAAGTAATGGCATGTCATTGTCATTCCCCCAATATTGTGGGCAACATTATTGATATTGTCATGGTTAGGGGCAGTTGGCGGTGTAAGTGTAGAAGTTGCTTGTCTGATGTAAGGTGGAGGCGGTAGCGGTGATGTAGATCTAATCCATATGGGTCTATCTGCTTCTTGTGGTGGTGTAGCAGATCTAAAGCTGGGTCTACGTTGTGGAGATCTAGAGCTACGTCTGTTTTCACTATCTGGATCAGATCTTGGTTGATCTATAGATCTAGATCCAGTTTGTCGTAGATCTAGATCTAGATTTCGATCAGTATCAATAGATATAGATGGTTGATCAAGTGTTGTTTGTGGTGGTGTGGTTTTGGGGGGGGGGGGGGGGGGATTTGATTTTGGTTGAATGTTTCTACGTATCTGGATCGTCTTAAACGACGTTTCTTTTTCTCACCTGCCTCGTACTCGTAATATCGATCTACCTTCCACATTTAATTATATCGCTCAGACTGAGGTGGTCTTATCGCTGGTTGGCCTAGGCTATGCGGGAGAGGTAGATCTAAATCTAAATTGAAGAAAAAGTAATGTCAAAGGTCTAATTTTGATCTATTGACACAAAACATTGCTTTTTAAAAAGTGGGGGTCATGTCCCTAATGTTTTGTTATTTTTAAGTGACTGTGTAAGTCTGTGGTGATGGGCAACGATCAAACTTTTTAGAATTACCGCTATTTAGTGAAGTTGATGGCCATTGCGGGAGGCGTACATTAAAGAACAAATAATATCAAAGATCTAATTTTTTGTTTAATGACAACAAAACATTGCTTTTAAAAAAATTTTTTTGGTTATTCTGCATTATTAAAGCTTATACTTGAGTGGTTTTGAAGAAGATATATCTATATTATAAAAAGCAACTTTGATTTCTTTTTCCGCTGTCTCCTAACAGCTCTATTTACAGGGATGAAGTTTAGCGATGACCACTAAGACAAAATTAAAACAGAAACAAAAAGAAGAAAAATAACATGGTTCACCCCGCCGTTCAGCAATAGCGTATCAATAAACGTAGGAAGACATTTCCTCGCTTTTATAGCCAAACATTTCCCGAAGACCAACTAGCGAAGCAAGGTCATTAACAAGAATACAATACAAGTCAGCGGCTCTTGTTACATGCCAAACTCCCAAACAGGCAATAATAAATCATAACAAACGCCTATTATAAACAAGCTGGAAACCTCGTTCCACAAACGGGACCCTGGTTGCCGAGGCTGGGGTGCGTGTGTGTATTTAAAGAGGCTTATATAATGGTCTTGATATCTCTCCTTTTACTTACATCATCCAGATAAAATTATATTCTAAGTATAAACACAAATTTAGGTACAAAACTTCACTCCTTATAGAATAAAGGAAATTAACTTAATATTCTCTTCTTTCCCAATCTGTTGTTTAGATCCTTCTAAACGCTCATTAGAAAGCTCGGAATTTTTGCATTAAGTACATACACGTGCACTGCCTTGCGAAAATTCTTAGCCACGTAGTTATTTAAACCTTGATATACACCTCAAGTCCATTGAGAAAGAATTTAAAAAAAAATGGCGCACGAAATTAGTGATCGTAATTCAGCCTACGTTGACGAAACAAAGCGTTTTGGGGAAATGGAGGAAAGCAGTTTGCGTTGATTTCTTATGATTTAGAGCTTCCCAAGTTCCGCTTTTATATATTGCTCGATAACTAAAAAGCCTGGCATTTAAAAATACAACAACTAGGCCTACCTAGTAGTAGTACATGCTCGGATCATGTAAATACAACGAACTATATATATATATATATCTTTTTTTAATTTTATTTTATTTTATTTATTTATTTATTTATTTATTTATTTATTTATTTTTTTTTTTTTTTTTGGGGGGGGGGTATAAAAACGTACTGGTATTATAACTTGCTCATGTACAACAAAGTTTTTTTCTTTTGATTTTATTTCAAAATACGAAAAAAATGTATAATTGGCAATCTATAAAAGTAAATGGCTGTTTTATTTGTACGTGAATCGCTTTTGGAACGCCTTGCTCTACCAGGTCTAAAATAATCTTTGCGAAATGGTCCAATCTGATTCTACGAACTCGATCTCGATCTATAGTCTGAATCTATTTCAAGCCGATGCTAATCGTAAAGAAAGTTCCTAGGTATCCTCGAAATAGAGGCTCCCTAGCCTCGAGTCTAGGTTCCCTCCAGAACTTTTCAAGCCCTAAGATCTAGAGTCTAGATCTAATACAGAGATCCTAGTATAGTCTGAATATGTAGGCTAAATCCTAGATCACTTCAGATTCTAGATCTGGATCTAGATCTTGATTAAAATAGAATCTTACCTAGATATAGATTAGAATAGAATCTAACCTAGATCTAGATTAGTTTCTCTTGAATGTACTAGATAGATTCTAGATTAAAATCAACTTCAGGCATCTACGATTCCAGATAGATCTAACCTTCAAAACCCAGTACCATGCCACAGCATAGATCTAAATCTGGGCCAGGCGGGATGTAGTTATAGAACTTACATTACATCACATGTATACTAAATTGCGATTGAATGCCCATAGAAACCGGAAAATGCAGCAAAATTGGTATATATTTTTTTTTCATCTGTATTCCCACTCGCATCTAGATATGCTAAATATAAGCTCGGCGAGAGCTAGAACCTAATCTTAACTAGGTTGTGTTTGAATGCCCATAGAAACCTGAAAATGCAGCAAGATTGGTATACATTTTTTATCTGTACTCCAACTCGGATTTGGATAACCTTAGGCCTAGGTCTATAATATGAGGCGTTTCTGATCTTGCCATCAGGACAAAGGATTGACTTGAGTACTAAAAAGTGGGAGTCTTTACAAAAAGCCTAAATTGTTCTCATAATTTATCTAAAATCTAAGTTGTTAGAAATAAGTAGGCAAAACAAGAAGGCAAAAAATTTGTAGCAAAATTTGGAGGCTTCCTAGCCTGGACTCTAGGTGCCCTCCATTTGGAGGCTACCTGGCCTCTTCCAATCGTAAGATATAAGTCTTTGGCGATGTGCTTGTCGCTTTTTTGCAATGTTCTCTGCATGGGTACAGCAATTACACGGTCTAATTATCAACATCTCGATCTAGATCTAGCCTACAAATCTACATCCCGATCTCGAACCGAAACCAGTTCGGGAGTGGAGTCTGGGTCAAGGTATCTTTTAACTTTTTTAAAGTAAATTTTTTTTTTTTTTGTTATTCATTGGAATTCTCTACCATTTTGATTGTTCTTTCTGCTGTGATAGATTTTATTTTGCTGTTGCTGTTGCTGTTTTCTTTTTTTTTTTTTTTTTTTGGACGCTGTCCTTTCTCTCGGGCGAACTTTAAAATCATCAACATCCAAACAAAAAAATGGTCGTCTGTGTTGATTTGATTTAAAAAAAAAACAAAAAAATTCGAGTGCTGCTGTTGTAGTTCATCTAAACTTGAAATGCACACCAATTATTGAGAGATTATCAGCTGTGCTTGTAGAAACACATTCAGGCTCGACGTAGAACTCGGTTGCGGGTAACTCTATTAAGCATTCATTCTTTACAAAAAAATTAGTTAACAACTACAACTTGTGAAATAAAAGCTGTTGATAACATGGAGAAACGCTCCTTAGTGTGAAAATATATGAGACAAAAATTAATAAATGTGTGAAAAATGTGATACAACTAGAAAAACTCACGTCTCCAGTCTTTTCTTTTGTAAAACTATCAATAGGTTTCTTTACAAAGATGCGCCGCCACTGGGTAGGAGGCATGGTAGCTTTGATATTCCGGATTTTCCCATTAAGAAATTATGTCTAGTAAAGCCTACGATCTCGAGCTGTTATATCAGATTTTCTCCATAGCAGTTTAGGGAGACTTGACAGGATAAAACTTATTATAATAATTAATTATATGTATCTCATGAATGGAAGATTGTTAGACCTGTATCATATATATATGATAAACATATATAAACATCATCGTCTTCCTTCTCCAGGTGTGACAGTTTGCCAATGAACTAAATTCTTAGCTTTAACACAGCTTTATTGAGTATTTGAATGTATTCTATGCAACTTGTCATCAAATTATATATGTAGGCCTATATTGCTTAGGATGTGTGGAGGCGTGTAAGACCAGGACAAGACAAATTGTTACTGTTTTTTTTTTCCAATTAACTTTAAAGTGCAGTTTCACACTGTGAAAAACTTTACTCCCTATAGGTAATCATAATTAAATTCTTGTTCAATGGGATCAATGGGTCATTCAAATAAGAAGCGTACCGTCTGATTCAAGCAAGAGGATTGCTAGGATCAGCTTTACTGTTCCAGTGGTCCCTTTTCCCAACAAACTATTCCAAAACCTGTCTTCTCATACTCAGTGCTGTTTTATTTTCAGGTCCGTTTTGCCCATCGTAACCTTGAAATTGCAAGGATGCTTTCCGAGGACTCAGTTCCAGGTGTGCATGACTTGTTAATGAAGACCCCTAAATCTGTTAAATTCTTACTCTAGTCCATTGGGGTTATTAGTGGTCAATGATACAGTTTTCTGAACTTCTAATGGTTGCCATGTCAATCAAACATATACATTGTAAATTAAGAATGTCTCTAGCGCCTGCTATTCATGAGTATCAAACGTGGCTTCCTGTTAACTGATCAACCAGGTACATACCTTTAAGACGAGGCATGTGGAGCTCCTTGAGACCTTTACTTAAGTTGAATCTGTCTACAGTGACTGCCACAATCAGGCTGTAATGGTCATCTGACGTTTGGAGGTGCATTAAACCATTAGTGGCGAAACTGGGTGAGTTCCAGAGTAACGTGCAACACCAATGTACTTTAATGGTACGTTTTAATGTAAACATATCTTGATATTCTCTGGCAAGATACACCCTCAATCTTTCCCACAAACCCCATATTTTCATTTCATAAAGATGCCAAATGAAATGCTTCAACTTATTTCTGACGTGAGCTCTGCGGTTTCCAAACATTTCTATTCAAAACCATTTATTGAAATTTCAATATGCAGGGAATGCTGTGGTACTAAACTAGAATCTCTCTCACGGTATTTGATGATTTTATTGGTTACTCAATACCTTTCAGGAAGAGTTCAGTTCTTGAATTTGCTGAGATATGGCAAGCATGGAAATCAATTTTTATTCTACATAAACCATGAAATGTTGACTACATTGCTGATCGTGAGCGGAGTATCCTCTCACAATTTTAAAGAATCTCTGAAAAAAGAAATTTATAATTTATATCCATACAAAAATGAGGGGGTTTTTTTTATAAAAAGCTGGATTTTTATAAATCCAGTAAAGTGAAATTTAAAGAGAACTTTTTTGTGTTTAACTGTGTGTAGAAAATAATGTTTCCTAAGCTTCAAATATAAACTCGTGCATTAACGAGTTCCACCGAATCTGGCCACCTACTATCCCTGTGTGTTATAATTTTAGGAGAAGTTACAAAGTTAAGAAAAAAAAAGGACAAGTATTGAGTTTATTCATCACACTTCTCACAAGTAATCTTTGGATAGAGATCTCTTACAGAAAATATGCAATAACATTATTCTAAAACGACATAAAGTCTAAGTGTTGAACGAGATAGAATATTATTGACGAGTTCAAAATTAGCCACGGAAAGATAAACAGCACAAAATGAAACTTACTCATCAGCTCCTTGGTCTTGTTACCCCTGATTACCTCCAGGTTATCCATGGGAATCTGCTCAACAGACACCACACCAAAGAGGACATACCCGCTCACGTAACGGATATCCTGGACAGACAAAGCAAGAAATACATTGAAAGATTAAGCGGTGCATTTTCACCTTACAAAAAGATAGTTTGGGTTTTCAGCACAAAGATAAATCATGTCATGACGTAGCCCGTATAATTAAGGGGTGGTATTCATGATTAAAGCTCACTTTATCGGTTCTTGTAAAGATTAAGATTTTCTTTAATGGGAATTTGAAACTTCATTCGAGGAAAGAAGCGTCTATTTTCTGCTTGTATACTCAATGCTTATCTGACACTGACAGACATTGAATATGATGGCGTCGCTAGCTAGGAGACTCATCAAGTTCTCATTGCACCATTATCAGGTTCGTATTTATTACGCTTCATATAAAGGTTTTTACTTATTTATTAATTAATTGAGGATTTCTCCAGAGCCACCGCGCGAGGTTGATGATTATAAATTTCTGTGTTTTTTATGCTAAAGTATACAAGCAGGAAATAATGAACATCTTTTCAATTTAGTCACGACAAAACAATTTAACCACTCTCAATCTAAGGCTCGTTTCATTTTCTTCAAGTCTGGAGAAGGGAATAGAGTATATTTGACCACAAAAAAAGAAGAAAAAAAATCAATGTACAAATGTGACTGATATTGGAATCCAGCTATCCGTGTACAATATATAAAACTTATCACGAACAACATTGTCCATGATTGACTCGAAAAATGCACAGTTTCCCCCTATCTTAAAGTTTAAACTATCGTCAATGCTACTCATTGAACGTTACTCCTGTTCATTTTAAGAAAGCGCACGATATTCACCATGTTTCATGATAATTTTGCAAGAAACAAACACTAAAGTAAGAAAACCTCAATTCGGGTGAATCTCCCATTTCCGATATAAAATTAACCATATAGTTAACAAATTCAACCTTGTGAGCAATGATTTTATTTCTTTTTCTATATTTCTATAAATTGGCGTTTCGTTAAGTAAGTTAATAAATGCAAAATTGGAATCAAAATGTATATCGGAAAACTTCATTGTTATCTTTGTTTTTTATTTTTTTTTTAAAATCTAAAATGTAAGCAAAGAGCTCTAAATGATGCTGCATTCGAAATTATTACGCGGATCTCCTCCCACCCACCCCCTCAACCCCACCTCACCTTTTTTTTTTTCACGTACCGGTATTAGCAACTGAAAAATGCCTCTTTTCTTTTAATTAAACTTGGCCTTTCCATAGGTTTACATTTCTTTCACATCGTACCTATGAATGCAAATATCCACGTATGACCTACTTGTGATTTTAATTGATTTTTCTTTGGTGTTAGTTTGAAAATGCGAACAAAGCTGTGGATTAAAATTATGTTAAATTATAGAGTGTTATTTATTTATATTTTATTTTTGTTTCTGTTTGTCACATCAACCTAGGCTTCAATAGTTCGCACCTGGTGTTCATTTCATACACCGATAGTTCGCCACTTAATGCAGCAGTCGAGACACAAAAATTGACGGAATTGTGCATTGCTTTAACATCTTAAACAGGTAAAGTCAAGTCTGAAAAAAACTATGAGCGTAACACAGCCTTCTATGCTTCAGAGAGCCATGGTAACACCGTGTAGCCATGTCTGGGCTGCATTCTAGATCTTGGAGAGAAGGGGAGGAGGAGGAGGAGAAGAAGAAGAAGAAGAAGAAGAAGAAGAAGAAGAAGAAGAAGAAGAAGAAGAAGAAGAAGAAGAACAACAACAACAACAACAACAACAACAACAACAACAACAACAACAACAACAACAACAACAACAACAAGTGTATCACATTAGGTGCCATTTACCTTGAGAAAACTTAGATCGTGGTTCTTAGCCTGCCACATATTGGTTATCTCCAGGTTCCCGTTTACATAGGTACAGCCCGTGTAGCGCTGCTTCAGCCTGTGGTAATGCATGTCTAGAGTACCAGAGTAGCCCATGCCGTTGTTGGTCCCGTAGCATTCTGGATATAGAAGGGTGAATTAAAGGTCACTTAGGACAGACTAATAGTCACACAGAAATCGACCGTCCAAAACTTAGAATGTCCTGATGGGACGTTGTTTGATATAGGCCGTCCACAATCCTCTCTGTTTCTGTCTGTCTGTCTGTCTCTCTCTCTCTCTCTCTCTCTCTCTCTCTCTCTCTCTCTCTCTCTCTCTCTCTCTCTCTCTCTCTCTCTCTCTCTCTCTCTCTCTCTCTCTCTCTCTCTCTCTCTCTCTCCTTTCCTTTATTATCTTAGACAATCACCTATTGTAATAAGAGGGAAGCACAATTACCATAGATATGTGTGGTAAGTACACCTATCTTAGATTATATGTGGGAAGCACAGTTATCTTAGATAGGCCTATATGTGGGAAGTACACTTATCTTAGTGTATTATTATGTGGGAAGTACACTTATCTTAGTGCACTATTATGTGGGAAGTACACTTATCTTAGTGCACTATTATGTGAGAAGTACACTTATCTTAGTGCACTATTATGTGGGAAGTACACTTATCTTAGTGTATTATTATGTGGGAAGTCCACTTATCTTAGTGCACCATTATGTGGGAAGTACACTTATCTTAGTGCACCATTATGTGGGAAGTCCACTTATCTTAGTGCACCATTATGTGGGAAGTACACTTATGTTAGTATGGGAAGTAAGTGTTCAGTAAATTTTCTTTACATTGCTATGAAGCAGCTTGCTGAACAGAACCTGCTCTTGGCATTAGAGAGAATGTTCGCTGTAACTAGGAGAAAAAATAATTATTTTGAAGTGACATTTTAGAAAAGCTTATTAGTTTAGAACCATTTGTCTTCCTACTCTAAGCAAGCACGGGATTTTATGTGTTTCAAGAAACCAGCCTTCATGTTCTTTGCTTCTTTAGTTTAAATGACTTTACTCTCGTCATTGTTGATATATTTGTTAGCGCCGGTAATAACTTTATTCTCGACATTGCTGAAATATTTGATAATGCCGGTATGATAAACACTGCCGGTAAATCGTTTGACAGATAGGCATTGCTTGAAAAGGAAGAAAGTTTCTGATGCAGAGTCGAAAGTAATGAGTGGTGCACAAAATAATTTTACTTCAAATTAAGAAGGAAACAATAGACCATGGGTGTCATTATTTCTAAAACAGTAACAGCACTGTTCTGTGTAAGACACACTTAGAACTAGATTAAAATTTAGACCCAAAATGCGGTGTCATTTTATCTTTGCACCAATCCAATAGGACACCCATCGGCCATCGCAGCGTTACTTGATGATTTATTATTTTGTTGCTCTCAGTCCTTACTTCCTTTTGCGTGTTGTTTTGTTTGTTTGTTTTTTTTTTTTTTCTACTAGCATTTTTGAGCGTAGACAACAAAAGAATACCGGTACCCGGTAGCTAAAATTTAGATTTTCGATGAACACCTAGATTACTTGAGCAAAAAACTTATCTAGTATCAGGGTAATTTAGGGACTAACTTGAATCGATTGATGTGGATTAAGAAACGTGGTTGACTAAAGCTATCATCTCGATTGGCTTGAAACTGCGTCCAAAATCCAGATCTAGTCTATTTTCATCTGTCCGTGATGAAACACCCAATGTAGTAGGCTACAGATATAATAATAAGTTTTAAAAATCAATGCTATTTTTTAGATGTCCTCAACTTAGCATCTGTTCGTAGGCCTATATATCTTGATTGTTTCCTCTGAAAGCCTAGTATCAAAAGCTCGATGGTAATTATTTTGTGCACACCAATAGGATTTATTAGATCTGAATTAGACCAAGAATCTAGAAATAAGGTAGAAAGTTTGAGAAAATAATTATAAGCACGCGCCTAATCATAATATGATATTTAGATCTACTAATATTATAAGAAAATGGTCATACTTTTTCAATCTTTCCCCATTATTATATCTCACCTCTTTCTTCAATATCTTGAATGTCATCGGATACAGCCAGATCAACAGAAGCAACATTTCCAAACAACAGTCCAAATATAAAGAAGACGGTCATGCGACAAGGAGGGAATCCCGCCATGTTATCGGATCAAGTCTAATGGCCTTATTTACTCTTTGCTCCGCTGTCTATGAACTAAAGATCTAACTCTATGTCATGAGCCTCGATCTATGTCAAACATACGAGTTTTCAGCTTGATCTTATTTTTAGCACACTTGGCACATTACAATCCTTCAATCGCAGAATATTGTTACGAAAGTAGCATTAAACGTTTTGCTCAGACTATCAAAATTATGTAGACATGATTTCGAGAAGCAAATCATATCGTGGTACCGGTAATGTAAGCAAGAGCTGGGTCGCTCCACTGCTCACTGCTTTCTGCCGTTAGAAAAGCCTTTACCCCCTGCCAATGCCACAGCCTCGGGGACTACATGAGTAGGTAGAGACAGACTTAGGAGACATACAACAATGAGATCAAGGTGAATTTAGCTGAGTAAAATTGTTGCCTTCAGTGTGGATAAAGACTTGTACCCCCTCTTGAACTGCGTGTGGAGGTGAGGTGCGAGCTACGGTCGGACTGTAGACTGTGCAGGTTTCCTTGACTTTATGAGAGCGTCAGGAGGAAGGGGTAGGAAAGCCCGCTGCTCGCCTCGAGAGGAAACCCTGGCCTCAGCGCCGCCTGTGTGTAGGAGGACTAGACTCGAGATAACGGTAGCACAACAAGCCGACGGTCTCCGCATTATGCTCACATCTTATCAGTTCACGTATATCACCTTCATGATTTAGGAGAGTTCACACGCACTCTGTCTCTATCCGTTTGTATTCGACTAATTGCCCCCCCCCTCTCTCTCTCTCTCTCTCTCTCTCTCTCAAGGAAATAGGCAAACAACTTTATAACTACGTGACAAAAAAGAAACAGCACAACTATAGGTTTAACACACAAACGTTTCGCTAGCTTTGCCAGTAATGATACAAAACGTTTCACTGCTTTCCGTCTTACTATCGCCTCAGGAAACAAATACATTTACATGCTGAACGGAAACGGTTTGTATCATTACTGGCGAAGCTATTAAAGAGAAACGTTTATATGTTGAATCTATCATGTGTTGTTTCTTTTTTGTCCCGTAGTTATAAAGTTGTGTGCCCATTTCTTTTTGGACCCTGTATTGTACTATTTATAGACACACCCGCGTTCTTTTCGATTCTTTATAATTACTGTTACCTAGTTATCCTCCAAGTGTGGTGTTTTTGCTTTCTATTTGGATTCTCTCTCTCTCTCTCTCTCTCTCTCTCTCTCTCTCTCTCTCTCTCTCTCTCTCTCTCTCTCTCTCTCTCTCTCTCTTTCTCCGACTAGGCCTATCTCTTCCCAACTCCATCCACCATTTGCGTGTCTTCATTATGATAAAAACGCCCCCCCCCCAAACCGCTGCCCTTCTACTATCGCATCAGGAAACAAATACAAATGCGCGTTCTTTTTTATCCCTTCCAATTTCAACTTTTTCTTGTTTTCCTTTTGTCAGACTTGTCTCCTCAGAAGACTCCAGTCCTCCAGGCGGACGAGATGGTTTATAGACTAACCCGCCACTCTCTAGGTCTCTCTCCAGGCTGACGAGATGATTTATAGACTATCCCGCCGCTCTCTAGGTCTCTCTCCAGGCTGACGAGATGATTTATAGACTATCCCGCCGCTCTCTAGGTCTCTCTCCAGGCTGACGAGATGATTTATAGACTATCCCGCCGCTCTCTAGGTCTCTCTCC
Source organism: Elysia crispata (assembly GCA_033675545.1). Taxonomy (NCBI): domain Eukaryota; kingdom Metazoa; phylum Mollusca; class Gastropoda; family Plakobranchidae; genus Elysia; species Elysia crispata. The sequence goes on along the minus strand of JAWDGP010002614.1, from coordinate 372,629 downwards.
AGGCTGACGAGATGATTTATAGACTATCCCGCCGCTCTCTAGGTCTCTCTCCAGGCTGACGAGATGATTTATAGACTATCCTGCCGCTCTCTAGGTCTCTCTCCAGGCTGACGAGATGATTTATAGACTATCCCGCCGCTCTCTATGTCTCTCACATCAATAATGACAACTCATTGCCCGGCCCATGGTTCAGATAGATATGTTTAATTTTTTTTTTAATTTTTCTTTTTTTTTTTCTTTCGGAAAACTCACCGAACACACAGGTTTATAATTACATCACTTTACAGTATAACGAAACATTGTAATAACTCAGTTACGCCCCTATGATTATTATAATGCAGTACAAACATCAACTTATGATAGTGAACCAATGGATTGAAAATAAGTTAAAATGCATTTATATTGAACAAACAACTTAGGCCCGGCCATGATGGGAAGGTTTTCAAATAAACGCTTTTAGGATATAAAATATAGTCTGTCGGAATGATAAACTGTTGAACAGTTAGACACTAAAACATACTTAGGCGACTTCCGTCACGTTGTTTCTGTTGGTGTGAGTGATAGGAACATCCTGTTAAAATCCCGTCAACTCCTTCTACTACTTACAGTAACAATATATGTGCCACTACCAGCAGTATTTAAGACTTGCTATCTTTTCCTGTGTTTATCAGAGCTGTAGTCGCACCTAAAGAAAACATAACTCCTTCATTTTTTTTAACAATCTGAAGTTTTAGAGTACAAAATATATGTATATGAAAAGTGACCTTTTATCACAGATTAAAAATAACCATAGAGTCTTTATAATACCGGTATAAAAGATGCATTCTTAAAAGCATTCAATACGACTCATCCGAAACAGATGTTAAAACCAAAATCTGTAGCCTTTATGATAATATCTATATATTTAAAATTAGATAAAACTAATTGCTGAAGTAAAGCGAAGATTTATGTCTTATTCCCCTCCTCTTTGCTTTTTATGTACAGGGCAAACGTATTGAAAGTTTTTATTTATGCTTTATGTTATAAATCATTTATGACTGATTTGTCATTAATTGTAAAGTCATTTATTTTATTTATCATTTTTTGGTTCTCATTGGTTATCAATGCCTGTATCGATGTTCATGGCACTTTGCAGTTAGGTTGTACAATTTTTTTTCTACGTTCTGCTTTATTTTGTAGTGACATAAGTCATTCCACTGTTTTTACTACACAAACTGAATTCCGATGAGAAGAGGCACCACAATCTGTCTTCTGTGGAACAAACCATCACAGCCATTGCTGAAGTTCTGTTCAATTTAAAATAAAGTTTTCTTTGGATGTAAACTTTTAGCATACTTGTGCATGTATTAATCAGTCAATGGAGTGAACATTCAAAAGTTATGAAAACATTATTTCCATTTTACAACCATCAGAGCTATCGAAAATAATAACTATTGAAACTTTTTCTTTTTTTTCAAAAAAAAAAAAAAAAAAGCAAAACAAAAACCGATAGTGGTTGAAAGATACTGAGAGTGAAATTGAGAATAAAAAGAATACAAGAATAATGAAGATTAGCCAGAGTAATGAAGTAAGACAGAGATGATATCTGGAGAAAACAAAAAATTTATATTCTGGTAATAATGACTTTTTTAAACACAGCTACTGCTATTTTCGTTCCTTTGATCGTGTCCTTAATTCAGGAAATACAATGTAACACATGTTACTGTTAGTCTAGAAAAAGGAGGGAAAAAAACAAACAAATAGACCCCTGCTTACATGTATTCTTTCATTTAATTTTGCTGAGAATAGACACGGTTCGTCTCCTCATGGAGTACATGTTCGTTTTTGTTTTTTTTTCTAACATTCAGGGTAATTTTTCTCCTGACTTCAATTTCCATAGCATTGTAAGTAGCGTAAGTTTTGAACCTGCAGATTCCGCTATGAAAGGGCTGCTGTCCCTCTGAAAGTCCCTATGAATAAACCTGAGTTCCCAGCCTCCACATTTTGTTACTGGGGGATTCATGCCACTTAGAGCAACCGATGAAGTGTGCATTGAATAATTATGGAAACAAATTGTAAGCTAATCTAGTTCAAACACTTATGTATCTACAGATCCTTTTAAACTCTGGTTGTCATAATCATACGTAGGCCTACGAATAAATGAGCAAACACGAATTTCCGCAAAGCAGTCACATTTGGATACTTTTCTTAGTTGTCTCATAATTATACATGAGTTGTATAACCTTAACATGAGCGTTCAAAAGAATCTTTAAAATTTAAATTCCTAGAGAAAATTCGAAATAAGCTGTCTTCTCCTACAAACGCTAATAACAAGCTGTGATCTACACTGGGATCTGTCATGATTATTTGACGACCTGTGTACAAACTTGACTTGACTAGGGGTGCTGACTTTAAAGGGTCCATCGCCAAAACAAGCATATGACTATCGCGGCACTGAAAGGATGACACTGATACCTCTATCTCTCGTTATCTGGAGGCTATCTAGATCTACATTCTGTCTCGAAACTGGGATATCATTTAATGAATTAACTAATCAAACACACTGGATAAAGGCATAGTTCCTGTAAATGCGACAGTGCTGCTCACCTGCTAGTGGAAGTTATTCCTTTCTTTCATCCTGTATGTCTTTATAATTCGATAAAAAGACTATATCCTCACGTCCCAATGTTGGAATGATAATCTGAGCTCAATATGACTTTTTTGTTCAGCTCCATAACCTTCTGACATGATGCAAGTTTAAGATTAAATGCACTAAATTTTAACTGGTCATAGATCTACATACATTATTTTATTTCCCGGCTAAGCCCGTGTCGTCGTTTTAACGATTCCCAACATGATCCCACCCAATCCTGCAAGACTGACTAAAGTGCAGCGTGTTGTTAAGTTTGACACAATCGAAACACATTTCTAACAAAAAAAAAAAAAAAATAACGAAACAAAAAAGCAAGAAGAATGTGAGCTATTAATGAAATAAGAATGAAACTACCAGCAAGCTCTATTGCCTCCAATAACTAGATGTACAATGCAACTCACCCAAATAAACAAATCTTTGTAAACTCTTTTAAGTGTTGTTTCATTACACTTTTAAGCATGTTCAGAACAGAATAATACTGTACTGATAAAGCACAACATGTAGTCGTTTTCGTTCAGGTCACTTAAGATATTTTTTTTTAAAGACTATTTTAACTATGCCAAATAATTCAAGAATAATTATATAGGCCTAGATTACCTCACTTTGATATCAAACTCATGCGAAGGTTTGTTTTCTTCAGTTAGTCTTCCTATGTTAAGGAAGGTTTCGGATTAAACATACCCCCCCCCCCCAAAAAAAAAAAAAAAAAAAAATCCCGGCAACTTTACCAGCATTTACACATAACAATTCTATATATGGCGTAACTTGACTGTTCACTTTATATACTGTCCACCTTATTGGCTTATATTATAATTATACAAGAGGTCCGTAATGACGTTGAATCGAAGCTTCGTGTCTGTTCACTTTATATACTGTCCACCTTGTTGGCTTATAATTATACAAGAGGTCCGTAATGACGTTGAATCGAAGCTTCGTGTCTGTTCACTTTATATACTGTCCACCTTATTGGCTTATAATTATACAAGAGGTCAGTAATGACGTTGAATCGAAGCTTCGTGTCTGTTCACTTTATATACTGTCCACCTTATTGGCTTATAATTATATAAGAGGTCCGTAATGACGTTGAATCGAAGCTTCGTGTCTGTTCACTTTATATACTATCCACCTTGTTGGCTTATAATTATACAAGAGGTCAGTAATGACTTTGAATCGAAGCTTCATGTCCGAGAGACTCCGATGTCTACCAGAGCACTGACATCTACCTTCATCCTTCATAGATCCGATTGCAGCACTGACATCTACCTGCATCCTTTATAGATCCAATTACAGCACTGACATCTACCTTCATCCTTTATAGATCCAATTACAGCACTGACATCTACCTTCATCCTTTATAGATCCAATTACAGCACTGGCATCTACCTTCATCCTTTATAGATCCAATTACAGCACTGACATCTACTTGCATCCTTTATAGATCCAATTACAGCACTGGCATCTACCTGCATCCTTTATGGATCCAATTACAGCACTGACATCTACCTTCATCCTTTATAGATCCAATTACAGCACTGACATCTACCTTCATCCTTTATAGATCCAATTACAGCACTGACATCTACCTTCATCCTTTATAGATCCAATTACAGCACTGACATCTACCTTCATCCTTTATAGATCCAATTACAGCACTGACATCTACCTTCATCCTTTATAGATCCAATTACAGCACTGACATCTACCTTCATCCTTTATAGATCCAATTACAGCACTGACATCTACCTTCATCCTTTATAGATCCAATTACAGCACTGACATCTACCTTCATCCTTTATAGATCCAATTACAGCACTGACATCTACCTTCATCCTTTATAGATCCAATTACAGCACTGACATCTACCTTCATCCTTTATAGATCCAATTACAGCACTGACATCTACCTTCATCCTTTATAGATCCAATTACAGCACTGACATCTACCTTCATCCTTTATAGATCCAATTACAGCACTGACATCTACCTTCATCCTTTATAGATCCAATTACAGCACTGACATCTACCTTCATCCTTTATAGATCCAATTACAGCACTGACATCTACCTTCATCCTTTATAGATCCAATTACAGCACTGACATCTACCTTCATCCTTTATAGATCCAATTACAGCACTGACATCTACCTTCATCCTTTATAGATCCAATTACAGCACTGACATCTACCTTCATCCTTTATAGATCCAATTACAGCACTGACATCTACCTTCATCCTTTATAGATCCAATTACAGCACTGACATCTACCTTCATCCTTTATAGATCCAATTACAGCACTGACATCTACCTTCATCCTTTATAGATCCAATTACAGCACTGACATCTACCTTCATCCTTTATAGATCCAATTACAGCACTGACATCTACATTCATCCTTTATAGATCCAATTACAGCACTGACATCTACCTTCATCCTTTATAGATCCAATTACAGCACTGACATCTACCTTCATCCTTTATAGATCCAATTACAGCACTGACATCTACCTTTATCCTTTATAGATCCAATTGCAGCACTTATCTGCTTCAAACTGACGAAAGAATCACTATAAGAACGCAGTGATGCTAAAATAATGCTGCATTTCAGCTTCAAACAAAAATAAGAGGTATCATGGTCAAGGCCAATATTGCCACAATCATTGGTTTCGTTTCAAAACAAGAATTGAATAAAAAGCAGCAGATCTCTCACAATCATAACGTTACTCACGTGTATCTCTCATACAAAGTGCAGTAGTTGATCTCCATACACAGCAGCGCGATTCCTTTACTGAAGTGAGTTAACTGTCTACAAATAGACAATAGATTAAAAGAGAGGAAAAAATACCTGGTGAAACAGATCATTCAGTGCATTTCCATTAAAAATTTGGATAAAAAAAATCTTAACACACTTCTCTGTTCAAATTTATGAAATACATGTATATGTTTATATACACATACATACACAGACACATATATATATGTAGTAGTAGTAGTAGTAGTAGTAGTAGTAGTAGTAGTAGTAGTAGTAGTAGTAGTAGAAGCAGCAGTAGCAGCAGCAGCAGCAGCAGCAGTAGTAGTAGTAGTAGTAGTAGTAGTAGTAGTAGTAGTAGTAGTAGTAGTAGTAGTAGTAGTAGTAGGAGGAGGAGGAGGAGGAGGAGGAGGAGGAGGAGGAGATCTACGAATGTCCAAACCATCTGCTCATCATATTGATTTTAATTAAAAAAATTTAATGACTTAGCTTGATTGCATAATTATATGGATTGGATTTGAAATTATTCTTTCGAGGGTATAACCATAGGATTGCAGTTAATGGGTATTGATTAATCGAGATAAGCGTCATATGATGAAATTTAAAGATTGTTTCATAAAGCAAAGTTTCTTCCCAGGAAAATATAATCAAACAACATCCTTAAACTTGGTAATTATAAGAGAACATATTTTGAACAACATGCAATTTCATTATTCTAACAATAAAAAATATCACGTGTTCCAGGAGAAAAACCTACTACGTAGATACACTGTACAAAGCATAGATTACAGCCCAGGCCTGATACTAGCTTAAATTAAATTTTTGATTCTATGCTATTTTTGATTTTCAATATTTATTTATTTATTTTTTTTTTTCAAAAGAATGAAACAAAGGATGAAACATGGGTCCATAACTTCGATCCAGAGGGTACCTCTGCATCGACGGAGTGAAATTGGAAGACCCCTGGATCTTCACTACCAAAGAAGGCACAGAAGCAATCATCAAGTAGCAAAGTTGTCGTATCGCTTTATTGAAACTCTGATGATGTAAAAATTACTATGGAAAAACTGTCATAGTAGGCTGTTGCTGATGAAACTCAGCTCAGCTTTAGTAAATTATCAAGAGAAAAATTATGCTACTTCATGACAAGTCCTTTTAAACACTCCTTGCAGCAAGGAATAGGGGTTAGAAAACATCTATATCCCACAAATTCAACAGATCTGGTTATCTCAGAGTTTTTCTGCTTGCAAATTTTAAAAGGTCCAAGTTTTTCGAGCACATTGTAACAATAAAGTGATTTTGGTGGTGGTAGACTGGCCGGGGTCCCATTTAGGGTCATACTCATATTGTTTTCAGGAATTTTGAAGGTTCAGAAGTGTGTTGTTCTGCAAGGCAACTTTGTGAAGAATAAAATGTCTTGAAATTTGAGTTTCTATCTTGCTCCCTCCATTGTCAGAGTAAAGACTTATTGATTTCCACCACCTCAACCACTCATAGCAAATTAGCAAATTATAAAATTTATTTTATTATCTGTTGAGTTGTAAGATTTAGTAATACTACATTGACCTTCTCTGAGAAGTTAAAACCAAAAAGAAGAAGTGGAAAATGATATCTTCCTGATCAATACTTTATGGCAATATCTTAGAATTTGATAGGTCTATAAATTGATCTTGATGAAGAGCTGAATGTCCTGATTCAAATTATTTAAGAACCTGAGTCTGAGGCGAAAGAGCTAATGCCTCAAGTTAGACACTAGCTCTTGATATACAGAGCCTCCCTGGGCCTTGACAAGTCATTAAACAATATGTCCAAATGGGATTATAATAATGCCATAAAAAAAGTGGATAAGAATCAGGTAAAGCTTTTTGAAATAAGTGAAACTTGGATTTATTGTGATATTAGTTATTACAGAATTACTTGGTGAAATAACCAGCATTTGTAAATGTGCTTGGCACTTCACTATCTTGCCAGGGGCAAGCATGTCTCTTGTCACAATACAATTCATTGAACATAATTAATAGCAATATGGCAACATACCTTTTGTGCTAGGCTTTGTATCAATAGGATGCATTCACACATAGCGTGAATAGAGATTAAAATGTTTAGTTGTATGGCTAACAGCATTTCATAAACCAAAATAGTGTTATCTTTCTACGTACTGACTTACACAAACAAGAATGAAAAAGCAAACTATACAAATAAAAAACAAAAAAAGCTTAAATCTATACTGGTAATTAACACAGTAAGCATCTATCAAATTTACTGTAATTGCACATGGTCACAGGTGGAAGAACCAGTAAATAAAATGAAACAAAATGTCCAAGCGAGTAAAATCTTACAGATTCAAAGCTATAATTAGGTGTCAGCAGTTGTATAAGAAAAAAAGTTGGAGAACCTAGCAGACTTTTCACATCAAGAATGCATAAAGTAAATTCAATTTAATTTTGCAAAGCATATACAGATCGACGGTTTCACAACTCTTTCCATCAAGAAATATACTTAATATACAAAATGTCTGATCCAAATTTGGGTCTCAAGTTTCATTTTACTAGCCCTAAAACAACTTAGTAAAATATCTATTGGGGTATTTTTTCAGTTTTTGCCCTTCCTATTTTGAAAATAAAACACGAGTATTTTTGGTTGTGCTCATTTTAGAGTGGCTTAGAGAAAAAAAATGAAATGAAATAGAAAAGTATATTAAATGTTTTCAAACCTATCCAAGCTATCAAAACTGTTTTAACATGTAAGTACCTCTTTTTCTTACTCAGCTGGCAGTGTTTTAGTTTGCGAGCGATTTGTCAGCTGCTGCCTGTAACCTGAATTGGCCATGAAGTTAAAGGCCTTATGGAATGGAAATTCCCTACTTTGAACTAGGACGTTCAGTTGCAATTTTTGTATCAAATAATGAGGAATTGGATTGTCCTGCCTGCATCAATGGCAAACACGGTTATATAACTTAGCAGAGGTAGGAAGAAAAGCAAAAGAAGTTATACTTCCTACAAGAAAGCTGAGTAGTTTTGATGCTTAAGAACTTGGTAGGTGAACTTCATTACAAGGATGACAGATTTTATAAAGAGGTTGAAAGAAGCACTCTATTAGCTGTGAAGAATTAGATTTGTCTATTATTTTCTATTCTTATAGGATGAAATGCTTTTTAAAAAAGAGCCTTAGCATTTTACTTATCTCAGAAAAAGCGTCAGTTAAACTTTTTATCGTGGTGGAAAAATATAAATCCTCTGCTCTTTATTCCCTCAGATTCCACTGACTTTTACACAGGGAGTGTTGACAGTGACACAGCTCTTCTTTATTTCAGTGCCAACTCGAGACATGAACTTCATATACCATGATCTATCAGAGGGATAAAAAAAATTATATAAATAACATGCCTCATGGAAATAAATTAAAAAAAAAACAAAAAAACCAACAGATTAAGATTGTAACAGGCTTATGTTTATTTAAGTCTTGTCCTACAATTTAGTAAACTGTCAAAGGGGGTGGTGATATGCCACTGACCTATTGTTCTGTATCAAATGTTTTATTGTCTAGGGACATAGTGAAGAAGGATCTAGAACACTATGCAGACTTATAAACAGTGATGTTATGAGCATTTGAGAGTGATAGTTGTTTGTGAATAAAGTTTATGCAGCTGAACTATGAATAAACTGGCTTTGCATAAAGATTTTAGGTGGAAGTTACTACTCTATGCTGTTGATGTTTCAACAGATTTAGAAAAGAACAGCTAGTCATCCAATCTGTTCCATCTATTAAGACTACTAAATATCCAACAACCTCTGATTCAATGAAAAGCCCCCATTTCTTTTTTCACTTATTAACTTCACCTTACAAAACCTTTCTTGTAACAAACACACCATAGAACAAACCTTTGTTTAACAAAATCAGAATCTTTAATTCTAAAGGTTTTTTAATGCCTCCTGTCTTTCTACAGAACATAATTAATCCTTGAAGATGGAACCTGACTAAAAAAAATCATGCAAACTAGAACAAGCTGTTAACGAACAGATCTTGGTGTAGATTCAATTTAAACAAGGAAGCTTACATAATTATGGAGCAGGTTTTCCTGAGCACCATTTCCCTTGGTTATAACAAATTTGTTTGAAAGCTCAGTGCATCCTCCGCTCACTTATATAATAAAATCTCCAACTCACCCTTAGTGTCCAAAGTACTCAAACTCAAGAAGTTCCAATTTTATTTCTTTAGTTAATGGAAGAAGCATTTAATCCACGGAATCTAAAGCTATTATGCGTGTGATGGGTGCAAGCTGGCTGGAGTTGATTGGCCTGCATGATTAGGCCAATATTTTTTGGGGCGGGCAATGACCTGATACTGTTACCTTTTTGTAAAATCGTTCCACTGTTTTCCATCTCTACTTCTTTCATCAATCCAAGATCATAACCAACCATAAAAAATCATAGGCTTTACCCTTTGCTTTGCCAGTATTTGTTACTGAAACTGTTTGCACCATCCACAATTTAAACCATGGCCAAACTACAATATGTCTCTTAATCTCTCAGTATCCTAATTTTAATAAATTCTAAATGATGGAAATAAGGTGAAGTAATTTCATTGGCACCAACTCAAATAATAAAAAAAAAAAAAAAGAAATTATTTTTCCTGTCCATAATTTAATTTTGCAGACAAATAAACACAGTACGTTTCTTTTTCTTGTGATAATTAAAGATCCATGTCTCAACGGCCTACCAGAATCCGTTAAAAGTGGTCATTACTACTATTAATTAATTAATTAAAATTTGTGTATTTCAAACACAAATAACATATCTGGCACAAGCCGCCTACCCTGTCTTAAGAATGTTGTTAATCTTAGATAGGCCTATTCATAGTCTTATAAACCCAATCCCTTTGACGAAAAAAAAAGAGAAATTATAGGTATTAAACATCCCATTTGGCAGAGTATCATAGAGTCTATTGTTTAATATTGAGCGCTTAGGCAAGTTTTCCCTGAAAATCCACATAAAGCATAATATTTTGAAATCTGATCATGACGACGATAACTGATATCATGTTACAAAGAAAAAGAACTTTTTCAGCTGAGTCATCAGAAGAGCTCTTCCCTTTAACAGTTTAAACTTCAATTGAAATTTGATCTAAATTTTGACTTGTGATCCATTTTGTAAGTGTGCTAAAATTATTTACAATTTAGTTTTTATGAGGAAATAATTGGATTTAAATTAAAATAATCTTGTCCCAAACAAATAAAACAGGCACAGTTTTCCACTTGATTCGTGTACTAGCCAGCAGGTAACATAATTTTTGAATCACTAAGATCACTAAGTGTTTTTTATAAACTGCACTGAATGATGTACTGGCAGGGAAGAAACTGATCATTGCATCTCGAGTACAAATACAATTTTTAAGAATATTTAATTAATAATCAAACTAATAAATTGGCCGGCAAGGTCCTCCAGCTAGCCTCAATTTGCCGGCATGGGGGCCAGCAATCTTGCACCCATGCATCTGAGCTCATATTCTTTTACAGGACAAAAAAAAACAACACACACACACTCTCTCTCTCACTCTCTGTGACTTCTACATTAAAGCCATGATAGATATTTTCCTTCTTAAGTAATGCCTCCACTTTTATGAAAAGGTCTCAAAAATCCTAAATGCTTGGATTAAAATCAAATAAAAAAAAAAACAAGCTTCCTCAGACCCTTTTATTGAGAATGCAGGCTTATACGGTAAGTTTAATTTTCTTACTCAATTATTTTTTGCCCCTTAAGTTTTCTACAAACCTATAAAAAAAAATCACAAAAAAAGGATAAAATAATGACTAAATTTCCATGAGATTTTGAAACATTCTCATTGATGAAATTAAAAAAAAAAAATTTATACAATACAAACGCTCTGTTTGAACATGATTATACCTCATAACATACTGTAAAACAAAATAAACAACAGTCTCAGAATGTATTGAAAAATTTTTTTTTTAAATTATTGTTTCTCATATTTGAAAATGGGACTTCAAAATGAATGCAAGCACAGAATGCGTCGCAAAAGAGGACAAAATACAAGGGAAAACAAAAAGGAGCACAATTCAAGTTTCCATGTTTTTCTACAGTCTGCTGCTATGCAAGTGATTCATTATCAAACCACCCATTGCTAGAGGATAGCTGTGGTTATGCTTGTACAAGAAGGAAGGATCGCTTTGCATGTGTTTTATATAGCCATGAGCATTAAGAGATTTGGACAGATTAAAAAAAATTTAATAGTTACTTGCTAGACCTGGAACATTATTTTGATTTTAATCAAAAGCCACAAAGTGTTTGATTCTCATTTCAATTCTTCAAAAGCCCCATGAATGACAATATCATTTCTATAACATATAAGCATACCAAGGAGCAAGAAAATTCATAGCTTGTAAGAATAAATCTTACACTGAAAGATTACAACATGAGCAATATAAATAATATGTGGTCAAAAAAATGTTTCCTCACTTTACGCTAGTTGATCATATGCCATGCTGGCCATAAAAAGTCGAAGAGATATTAAATTAGACTTGAACAGTTCTATTTACAGTAGACAATGATGATGATGATGATGATGATGAAGAAAGGGGTAGCCATGATGAAATACTGTAAAAAGGGAATGTAATTTCAATAGGCGTGTATGTCCTTTTCCTGGAAGTCATGGGCTTTGTTCAACAATCAAAAGTATTTTGAAGATCTGAGCTAAATAACTTTGTTGCAAATGTTTTCCTGAATATGTTAGGTTTTCTTTTTTTAACTTCAAATTTTTCACCAAATGCTATCGCTTGATACACTAACAACAATTTAAAGTAGAGCTCATGACTTCCAACTAGGTAACAAAACTCTGTGAAATCGCATTCCCTATAAGGCGGAGGATCAAGGGGGATAAATTTGTGATAGTGATTGAACGTGATTGTGATAATAATGAAGATATACCCTTATATAATATGCTGTATACTGAAAAAAAACTAACTTTCTTCACCACTCTTGTGAAACAATGACCAGACTTTATTTGAAATCCTCAAAAAAAAATGTTTTAAACTGAGTTCATACAGGAAAAGATATGCTAGTACTGCTACCAATTTCTGTGTTATTCAGGAGAAAAAATCTGACCCCCGACCACTTTTCCGTCATCTAAAACATCACTGCCTGTAAGGTTTTGGTAGTATCAGTATGAAATGATGCCTATATCCTTAACTTATATTGTTCTGAAAAAGAGTCAGGATGTAGAGGGAAGGATAAATGTATTTAATCACATACTTTTTCGTGAACCAAAAACAGGAAAAAGGGTAAAATGATTAATGGAATTTAAATTATCAACATTTTGGAGTTTCGATGCAGGTTCTGTTTTTAGGACAACAATCTAATAAACTGAGACAATTCTTTCACTAATATGTTTTTATTTTTACTTCCATGCAATGCCTCACATACAAAATCTGGTCCTACATAAAGAGATGCTACAAGAGAAAAAAGAAAATGATCAGATTATGTCAATGGAAATGGTCATATGTCAACACATCTACTTAAAATAGGAAGAAATAAAAGTTGTACATTCTTTAAAAGATGACAAAAAAGTTGCAAACAATACATGTACAAAATGAATCTAAAATCTAAAACCTTTAAACCCTCATATTTAGATCTACTGTGGCTCCCTTTGATGCTTTATTATCCCGACCTGACCTGAAGTCATGTATGATCATAAACAGTGTCAATGCTAGGTAGAAGTTACAGCCACAAATAGCACATTTGGCTCAGGAGAATCTGCTACAGAAAGTTGGCACAAAGTGTTAGACAATTTCTTGGACGACCATTACAGTAAAGATCCCTTTCCATCCTCCCTTCGAATCCCGATTTTTTAACTCTTCCATAAACACATTTGCAGGCGGTGACAGGAACCTGTGGCTTCCGTTATCCCCCCGTTTCAATGTCATTTAGCAATTTTATTTACTTCTGCTGTGCTTTACTCTTGATAAAAATGAACACTAAAATTAGATTAAGCGATATGTTTTTAATCACATTTGAAACCCTCAATTGAAATCACAAGTGAGCAGGCAAGATTTCCACTGTTTATGATAATAATTGTGTACCTCCAGACACTTTTTTTATCCTCCTTTTCTATTTTTCCTAAAGCAGAAAAGGGAGAAAAAGAGTTCAGCTAGAAAAATCCAATATAAGGCTGAATAGGCCTACTGCTCTAAGTCATTGAACAAAAAAAGATTTGTTTGAATTATCTTTTTCACAAGTATCTTAATCAACATGAATAAGAATGGAAGTAAAAGCAGATATGATGAAGACAGCAGTGATAGTCATGGGAAAATAAGACATGTACTTCTCATGCCTCTATTTCGCTTCTCTCAAAATTGCACGAGGAAAGGAATGCAAAGTCAGCTCGTTGCTCGATCATTTTGACTTTTTTGTTCCCAAAACCAAGAGTTGAAAATGAGAAGACATAAAGCCACCGCATTAGGACTACAGAGGTTTGCTCAGGTCTCCTATGAGACAGCTGATGCAATTCCATATTGCAAATTGGACTTACTCAAACAGAGCAAGATTTTTTTATACATTAATTTTGAGACTGAATTAATCTAGATTCAGCTTCTATAGATTGTATTTTGATGACGGTAAAACTGACTCAATTGAGAGAAGCTTTCATTGTCTTTCAAGTCCAGATAAGACAATTAATCAAACCAGTACATCTGTGAAGTGTGTAATAGTGAAAAAAAATATCTATACATATTCCAAACAATTCATACATACACAGAGTCTAGGTCTTTTGCTTCAGTGATATCCTCTGAAACAACTTCTAAGCTATCTCTGATCAGGCCTATTTTCTCCTCCCTTGGGAGACTTGCACTTGCATCCTCCCAGTTATCACCATCAGACATGCTTGTCTCATAATGATCTAAGGTTGTCAAGGCACTTGCTACTGCTTCAGGGTTAATGACAGAACTGTTCACAGTGAAATCAACAGCCTCTGAGACACATGCTTCAGTCTCATCCTCATTTCTATTGCTAAATGTATAACTATTATTCCCATTTATCACCTGAAGTGATCCACTGTCAATATTCCTCCTTAAGCTGTATTTTATTACGTTCTGTGGAATGTTCTGCCTTGTAAGACATGCTGACTCAGCCATGAAATTTGCTGACTGGTTTTGCTCAGACAGGCTCTCATAATCATCTTGAACTTGTAGGCTGGGTGATGACGGTGCAGGGGGCGGGGGGGATGGAAGTAGGGGGAACATTGAGGAAGCACTTTCTCTAACTCTGCTGGCATATTCATCCTCCTCAAGCTCCCTGGTGAGAGATTTCATGGAGAGATTGTCTGCCTTAGGGGAAAGGGTAATCACTGGCTCTCTAGTATGCACTGCACTCTTGCTACAGCCTGAGGAGGTTTGCAAAACATCATTTGCTACTGGAGAAAGCCCATGACTTCCTATGGTAGAGCCAGACACTGCATGGCTGTAACCTGCTCCATCACTCATCACTGCTACAGCTTGGGGCTTGTGCTTCCCTTTCTTTGACTTTCCTGGGTACTTCTTGCGAGCACCTTTGGCACTTTGATCCCTCTCATTTTTAACATGTTTTTTACAGTCCACATCACTTATAGCTCCATTTTCACTCTGGCCAGAGAATGTGTCACAGAGTGCAGGATGCTGCAACAAATAATTACTAGAGGAGTGCCTCTGTGGATTTAGTGACCAATGAGATGAATCTAGAAACCCATCAAAGCTATATGGTTTTTCGTCATTACTATCAGCTTCGTCTCTATACAATGACCATGCTGACTTTGGCAAGTGACAAAGAATTCTAGTCTCCTTGTCTTTTCCGAGGAGCTTATGGCTCCCGACACTACTTCTTGTATGCTTGCTGCGAGCGTTTTCTTTCAACCTGCAACTTGTATGCTTCTCTTTTCTAATGCATCTCTCACTTGCCTCCTGTGTCTTTGTCTTGGGTGAGATGAATCTACTATCTTCAGGCACCTCCTCAGTTCCTTTCTTTACCTCTTGTATGCGGGAGTGAACATCAGCTGTCATTTGCAACAAATTTTCTGCAATTTCCAAGAGGGATACATCTTCTGCGTTTAGTTTAGGGGAAATTTTTTGCCCTTTGTCTTCTGATCCTATGGTGCGTGAGGGAAGGCACCGTTTTTCTCTGCTCTTTTGCTGTGTCCAGTTTAAATTGCTATTTTTATCCTCATTAAGACCCTTACTCCCAGAGGAAGAGTAAGCGTGAACATTTCCCCTTCCCTTGGAGAGAGTTGATGCTGACCCGACTGGCAAGTGCTTTCGATTATCTGCCATCTTGTTTGCATGACCATCAAAATCAGGGTCACTTTTTTTAATTGCTGCTGTGGTGTCTAGAGTCAAGGGTCTCTTTGCATAGCCACTTCCCTGAGACAAAGAAGCATGATTGTTGCCTTCTTGATCTAAACAGTCAGAGCTAGAGACTATATGAAGCTCTGGAAGAGGCAATAGTGCCATTTCCTCTTCCGATGAAGACAAAGTATCTGGAGGATGTTGGAAAATTGATACAGGTGCTGAGGCTGTTGAAGACTTGGTGGTCTCTTCATAATCTTCAGGTTCCCAGCCAGCAAAAATGGCTGCCAAGTCCTTGGAGAGGAAGTCTTTAGTCTTGTCACTTTCATTAGCATGGATGTTGGAGATGGATATGTCTTTAATGGCACCAAACATAGAACCAAACAGACCTAAAGACGTTTCCAGGTCACTGCTAATGTTGCCAGTTCTTTCAGGATTAACACTAGATGGTGATGATAGACTCACTCTTGGTGATGGACTGGATGTTACTGCACCAGAAGACGGTCTGCAAGGCCAAGGGCAATATGGTGATTTGTTAGGAAACAAAAGAAAATGTATATTATCAATCCTAAAGGAGTAGCAATACAAAAAAAAAAAACCCTCAAAGATGCCTTCATTTTATTCAAGTGAAATTTTCTAAATAATTTAACTCCCCCCTCCCCCCCACAAATAAAAGACCAAATCAGCCCAAGGATGCAGAGAATAAGCAAGCAGAAAAAATAACAACAATACAATAAAAACATTTAATGATTCTCTCTTGCTCTAATAAGCAATAACAGTTAAGTCCATTTCAAAAGAGAACCCTTGTTCTAACTTAATACTCTCACAATTCAGAGATGTTATTCCAGTAGATATGAGTGTGTGAGTGAGTGAGAGAGGGAGTGAGAGAGTGAGAGAGAGAGGGAGGGAGAGAGAGAGAGAGAGAGAGAGAGAGAGAGAGAGAGAGAGAGAGAGAGAGAGAGAGAGAGAGAGAGAGAGAGAGAGAGAGAGAGAGAGAGACACGTGGGCTGTAAAGGAGGAATAATTTTTACGTGTTATATTGCACAGAGCAGTTAGACACTATATTTTGAAAGCTTAAATACGGTTCTAATAATTAGATTTCATTAACTTTTAAATTTCCACTGAAAATTGTCTATGGAAGAGATTAAATCATCCACTTCTTCCAATACATAAATGAGAGATTTCTCACAATAAATTTGCAACTTATGTTTGAACAATACTTACTCTGAATAGTCCAGGCAGAAAGATGAAGTATTCATTATTGAACCGACAGCCTGATATGCCTCCTCCTGATCAACAGTTGAAGCTTTGGACCCTGCAGCAACTCTTGTTGTAGAAGAGGAAGACCTGGTTCTAACAGGGCTCTCACATTCTTCTGGATCTCCCACAGCTTGAGGTTGATCAAGACAGTACAAGTCCTCTACACTTTTATTGGGTACCCGCGGCACTATGGTAGAGCGAACCTCATCTCGTCTTCGGCCCGGGAACCAAGCAGACATACTGGGAGATGCTGATGCTCCTTGAGCTGCCTCACCGTCTGAATCTTGATGAAAGAAAGAAATTATATATACAATTAGACAATGTGGACTGAAAATCTTTCAAGATAAAAATTACATGTTATCTCTATAAAGATGGGGAGGATGACAATGCATGTATCTCAAAATTGTTCAAGAAATTCTACTTGGGAAAATGGTACTTACTAAAAAGTAAAAAAAAATTGTTTCATTGTACTCCTGATCCTGAGTTTCATATTACAAACATTCAAATTTTCTAAAACATTTACTTGACAGTGAATAGAAATATTGAGGACATGACCTGGTGTGAGAAAGATTTTCAGAGATAGTTACTATGCCTCTCAACAAAAGTTACATGACTGACCATTCCCTGTAAGCCAGCAAATACTGAGGATTAACTGCGTAGAGTTTAACAACAGTGTAAAATATAATTATGCAGATGGGATCAAAGTGTACTCTTTATGTGTGGAAAATATGCATAAAGAGTATTGAGTAGAAATCAGGAGCATGATACAGATGCCATGCATCTCAACCCCTCGCCGCTTTTAGTGCATCTGTGACCTGTCCTACTTTGAGCCACTTTGTTACTTGTTAGTCCACCACATTATAAGATGTTCTAGTTTCTCTTTTCTCCTCACAAAGCCAAAATAGGTAGCTTGACGTTTACATATTCATTTTACAAGTGATCTTGTGTGTTCTAGTTTCTCTCCTCATCACATAGCCAAAAAAATAGCTTGACGTTTACATATTCATTTTACAAGTGATCTTGTGTCAGCTTCTCATAACACAAATTCGTTTGATTTCTTTGTAGTCCATGAGATTCAAAGTATTCTCCGTAGGAACCACATTTCTGTTGCTTGCAGTTTCTTCTGTAACTCTTTTAAAATTGTCAAGGCCTTGCATCCATACATTAGAATGGGTTCAATATAGCACTCCATGGCTCTTCTTCTTTTGTGAATCGAGATGTGGTTATTTGTTAGTATTGATTTCATTCTCGGAAAACTTTTTTTTTTGCTTGTGCTTTTCTTGATGCAATTTCAGTGTATCCATCACGTGATATTAAAGCACCCAAGTACTTGAATTGATCCCTTCGCTTGAGTTTATTCCTGTTGATAAAGATGTTGATCTGTGGACACTCACTCTTTCGATTGACGAACATTACTTCTGTCTTTTCGCTATTCAATTCCAATCCTTTCTTTCTGCTTTCTTCTTCAACTATGTCTAATAATTGTTACAAGTATTCTTTATTTTCTGCCATTAATGCAGTATCATAGGCGTACCTCAAGTAGTTTACGTTGTATCTTCCTAGTTTAATTCCTCTGTATCCTTCTAAGTTCCGCATAATAATTTCACTGAAGAGAGAGAAAAGGTATGGTGAAAGCACACATCCATGTCTTACATCGTGCTTTATTTTTTCAATGCGCTGATTTCCCCATCAACATGCGCCTCGCAGTGTGTCTGTTCCCAGTACAAATTTTTTATCACATTTTCCATCTAACTACAACTGTGTTGGTTCTGTGATTATCTCATCATGTCGTACTCTGTCAATGCCTTCGTGTAGTTAGGGAAGCACAGATTTACCCCTTTTTTGTACTTCCAGGACTCAATTATAGTTTGAAGGATGGCATTTGTTGTACTTTATCACTCCACAAAGCCATACAGTTCCTCTGCTATTTCTGATTTGCATGATGATGATTCTTAAAAGTACTTTGGTGATGTAACTCATAAGACTGATCACTCTTTCTGATTCACACTCTGTTGCCCCTGGTTTTTTTTGGCAATGCAATAAATAATGATTTAGGAAAGTCTGATAGAATCTGACCTATGTCATAGATTTTATTGAGTCTTCAAGTGCTTCTAAAAGTTCCACTGATATACTGTCTGGGCCTGTTGCTTTGCCTAATTTCATCTTTCTTATTGCTGCCTGGATCTCATCTTTCATGATAGATGGACATGCAAAATTCCTCTTCACTACATAGCAATCCTTTCAGTGACAAAACAAAAATCAATAAAAGAAAGTGGATGGTATTAGAAGGACTAAATCTTCCATTATAATGCATCAAAGAAAATGGAAACTAATCAAATAAACAAAGAGCACGAAAAGAGGCTTCATGCCTAAGATCAGAAAAAGAGACACCAAGTGTGATATACTTTTTTATTGCTGATTGTTTGAAAAAAACCTTAAGACTTCCTTGTAAATTTGACCAGACTTTTGTCAAACAAAATTGTGGATATGTTGAGATTTTTTTGTGCGAAATCTATTGGCAACAAAACTCAAATACTGTATAGCTTATATTTTCTAAAAACAAAATGTAATACAAGAAGACAATAATCATCAATCATGCACCTTCAGAGTATGACGACATACAATGGAACAATACTGACTGAAGAGTTGTTATTTTTGCATTTATCAACTTAATAAAGGACATAAGATCAAATTTCAGCTTTTCTTACTATATTTAGCAATTAACATTTCATCCCACCGTGTCAAGATCTAGATCAGAACTGAGAGTGAGAGCTCTTTGGCTCCTTTGCGCCTCTGTGGTGAGCCTTCTCCTCACAATCCCGGATGTAAACATTCGTCACAAGTCCAAATGCCACACTATAGTATCTAAAGAATGCTTTAGATCCCTTAATCTGATTTGTTTGCTTGAGTATGCTGAGGCAAGGAGTTAGATCTAAGAGTCTAAATTTCAAAATTGTAGGTCTAGCTGGTCAATCTAAGCAAATAACAGTGTCTGAGATAAATTCAGCTACTTTCTTTACAAATCATTGCAATGAAAATATATAAAAAAAAATGCCCTTTGAACCTATTAAGGAGTAAGAAATGAGATGTAACCCATTAAACATTTACTAAAAAAGGCAAATATCAGTCTAAAATGGGGTTTGGATTGGAATTTGCATTAAGAGAGAATCCTGAATGACATGCATGGGGTGGAAATTCAGAGCATGATATTAAGAAACTGGCCCACATAAAAGAAGAGTGGAATGTGTTTGAACATACCTGAGGTGGTATGAGAAATATTATGATGATGCTAATTCTGAACACTGCCTCATAATTAAATAACCAAACTAGGTTAACGTTATCAGTAATCATTTTAGATAAGTATAACCCAAAATAAAGAGATTTTTTATCAGATATCAAGACCTAGATTGATATTTGATAGTGCTTCTTACTTCACTTAGATCCAGCACTCCTAAAGATAACAATACTACAGTTCACAAAAGATTTCTTTAATTCCTTTGGGAATTTCGTTTTATTTAAGGAAACCCTTTTTTATCACTCTAGGGTAATAATTAAATTGATCAAATATGTATCCATTGTAGAGACCAGAGGCTGGAATAAAGATGATATACCAATTCCTACACAATGCTAAAAAAAAAGTTCAACTCTCTGTCCCTCATTACTTCTATTTGATGATATAAGGATTTACTACTTTAGCTAAGCCCAATCTCTTCCAGCTGCTGGTCTATGTCTAACCTTTCTTTCCCTTGACCAGATCTCCTAATTCAACTACTCTCACTCTTTTTTTTCTTGCTCGGATCTTTTGCCACCCCTAATCCTGTCCCCCTTTCATGCTTTTCCCCTACTATTGTGCGTTTAAAGCTTTGTTCATTTTATATTTCTTTTTGATTTTTCAAATTCTCTAATTGTCACTGCTAAAACTACATATCCTATTTTCAATTCTTATGAGGAAACTCATTACTTTTCTAAAAGTTACACTTCTTGTTCCGAGTTCCATTCCCTCTACATAAAACACAATCTATAAAATTCAGATATCATAAGGAGTCAATAGAAATGTCAGAAGTCCTACAGTTGTACGTGAATGACATCTCTGAAGACTACTGACTAGAAATTTTGAAAGATTTCACAGGTGCTTTTGTGCATTCTGGGTAAATTTACCATGAGAATTACAAATTTTCTTTATTCACAATTTTATGATCTGCCAATCAGTAGAGCAGTTGCTCCTAAAAATGTACATTATACAGCATATATGTGTGGGTGCATGAGAAAACCCTTCACATGGGTCCAGACAAAAAAAATTAGATGAGCGCAGTTTAAGATTTTGCAAACAAGCCTGAGCATTTTGCTTTTTATTTGAAGGTTCTATCTAGTTTAGTTTAGATCAAAAGTTATGGAGTTTTAAAATCACCCAGCTGAGAGAGTGTTGTTTTGAAGAAATAGCCTTAATTAAAGTTGAATGTACTTTTTTGCATTGAAACTTTTAACATCACAAATCAGATCTGAAGTGACCTCTTTATGTAAAGATAAATGAATGAAGTTTCTAAAGAAGTTAAATTTTCATTTTCGAACTTGGGCTTGAAAATCAACTTAAACAAGGTCCGGCGTAATACTAGACCTAGCGATATACGAAGAGTTTCCGTGCGCCCTCGCATATTATTAATAAGCGAGAGACTGACCCATACCTCTGATGGGAAAAGTTGAAGAGAGCTCTTGGAATCTTTGAAGTTCTAAGCCCAGTTCCTCCATGCTACTCATTCCAGCTGCTCCTTCTTTTCCTCTCTCTTTATCAGCTTCTAGACCAGAATTGTCTGGTTGGCTTGCAATCTGCTGCCTTTTCTTGTGCCTGCTTGCTGCTGCGTGACTGGGGAGGAAAAGCAAAAAAAAAATTGGTAACTTGTAGTAATCATCCCAGACTTTGTCAGAGTGATAAAGAATGAAAGTTTTTCAGTTAAATCCTATAATATAAATCAATGAGCTAATGCAGGCAAACAGATAGGATGGGTGGTAAAAAAAAACCAACCCTAGCAGAATTATGAGCAACAGCATGTGATTGGTCCTTCAATGGTCTGTTGAAGGTTTCAGCCATGGGTCAAAGATAAACAAGAAAACATGAAATATCTTCGTTAAAGGGACAAAACTAAAGTAAACTGGACTTGCCCTGATGGTAATTGCTTGCTCAAGTGAATTTTTCCCCCTCTTTCCTATTTTAACAGCTACAGCATGAAAAAAATCACATTTAAAAAAAAAATATTCTAAGCCTCACCATTAAGTGAGTCACCCATAACTTAATAGTCTTCATTTAAAAATTCTTTGGGCGCAGAAAGGAAAGTAAACAGTATCAGTGACTCACACTGGGCTGTCCATATCTTGAGATGCCCTTGGAACATGAAGCAGCCCACTGTCTTGCAAGTATTGTAACCTTGACATCTCCAGAGCACGCAGCAGCTCCATGTGTTCATCCAACACTATCTCCCCCATTCCTGCAAAAGAAAGTAAAAGGAAAGTGAAAGAAAAACGACAAAGAAACTAAAAAAGACAAGTTCAGGTACTTTTATAAATTCAATATTTTTTTTAGGGAAAACATGTTTTTAAGCATCAGTATTATATCACTCTTCCCCCCCACCCACCCAACACCAACAAAAAAAAAATCAGTACTGTACACACTCCTATTAACCACCATTGTCATAATAATATTGAGCCAGGAGCATATCATTGTATATTTACCAGATGGCCATGTGTTCTTCCACCACACGATTTTGACAGTTGTTGTCATGACTATTGCCCCAGGGACTTCCTTGGTTTGACTCACTTCTTCATCATATTAAATTACTATCTTTATGATATTGCTGCAAGACTTGAAATCAAATTTATTCATGAATGACTTGGATTTATCATTGAATGAAAAGAAAAAACATCGTTTGCTATTAAACTGAAAGTCGCTTACTAAACCAACTGGCTGTGGCAAGGGTACGGTGATTATTTCTGATAGCAAGTCACAGTGTTAGATAAGTGTGCAAACTTTAATTCAGATGTATTCTAAAAGTTTCCACAACGCAAAAAATATTACTCTACCACAGTAACTGTTTTCATTCTATTTCCTTGAAAGAAATAGTTGTTTTAAAAGTATTTAGCGTTGTGACCTTTGTGAAAGTGCCACAGCATAATCTTAAGTTTATCACAGAGTAGGGACCAAGGCTCACATATGTTGTAGTGTGGTTTACCATAAACACAGGAAAGATTGGCCATTTATCTTTCTATTTAGCTTGAGATCTTACAAGGCAGCTACTGGTACACCTAGTGTTGTGACAAAAACATGAATATCAGATAGGATGATCAAGCAAATAAAGTTTTTTTTAAAATCCCACTTGGCCTTCAAAAATCCTATCACCCCCTCAAAATAATAGAAGATTACTAGGGGAGAAGAAAGTGGTTGCAGATCCGAAATTGTGTCTCTATCATAATATCTCATTTCTTTACTCCTCACAATAGCTTCTTTAGAATGGGATTTCTAAGTAATACAGAGGTACTGTCTGCAGGTACTTAGAATAACTGCTGTAGATTAGAGATTACCTCACTTTCATCACAGGAATACAACTCGGTAGCTCTATGAAAGGACAGATACATTGCAGAACAGATTCCAAGATAAAGGATTATTATAGGAATTGAACTGCGAGTTAAGAATCGAATTCATAAACTATGCAAAGGCTTTAATTAACTTTTAAGAAATAATACTTTCAAATGTTTTAAGACATCATAGAGCCTTTTAGAAAAGGAAATTGACTCTATATGTGATCATGAAGGCTGGTCATAAGAAATAGAATTTCCAGCAAATATTGTCCGACCATCTTGCTTAATATTATTTGCTATGCGGACAAGGTAATGAACTTTTCAAAAGTATAAAACAAAGAAAGTTTAATTAGCAAAATGAAAATGGTAAATCAATCAATCAGGTACTATATGCTCTTTAGCGTAGGCGATCATGACCTTCCCTCATCGCTTCCAGTGCTTGTGTCACTCTTCCTACTTTGAGCAACTTTGCTAGTCCATCCAACATCTTTTCACGCTGTTTTCCCAAGCCGTGTTTTACTTTTAGAATTCCAGTTGTCATAAGATGTTCTAGTTTCTCACGGTAAAAATGGTAAAACTTTTACTAACAACAAAGAGAGATCACCAAGCTTGCGAAGCTTTTTAATTACAATTATCTACAATTATTACTCACCCTCTCCTTCTTCTTTGTTTTCATCCTCTTGAGCAATGAGCAGACACCACATACTGCAGTAATCATGAATTTCATTAGTTTTGGGGTTTCTTGCACGCACTTTGTTGCAACCAGCACGATGACATTTTCCTAAATTTGTCAGGGAGTTTAAATATTATCAATACTTCAAAACAAATTTGATCAGAAACTTACAAGAAAAAATTTTAAGGGAGCTAAACACCCCAAACAGGTGAAGACCATAAGCTGATGAATACTTACACAAACTAACTTGTGAGACATGACCTAATATTGTTACAAACCTGAATGTAATGATTTAAAATAAAATTATAAATTGCTTATGGCAAGACTTGTGGCTGGGCCTTACATTCTTCTAATTGAGGACCTTAAGTTTAGGAGCTTACCAATCTAAAGTGACCATGCCCTGTGCCACGGAATTAAAAGACTGAATAAAAATACCTTTAATGGTGTAAACATTAAACCTTATGCTATTCCTTGGTAATTTTTTCACTTGAATTAAGTCATTTCATGTATCTGCCACACACACACACAGAGAGAGAGAGAGAGAGAGAGAGAGAGAGAGAGAGAGAGAGAGAGAGGGAGAGAGAGAGAGAGAGAGAGAGAGAGAGAGAGAGAGAGAGAGAGAGAGAGAGAGAGAGAGAGAGAGAGAGAGAGAGAGAGAGAGGAAAAATGGTTAAAAATTAAAATTCCCCCAAAACTAAAATAGAAGAACAAATGAATCTGACATAACAAAAACTTGAACAACCCTCTGCAGTAACTAGGCCAATTATATTCACTCCAAGCGTACCATATAATTTTGATTTAACACAATATTTACAGTAAAATCCCGTAACAGAAAATTAGTTCCAAGGGAGCAAATCAAATCTCACCTATCCTCTCATGCTTCTCTTTAGTGTCTACTTCTCCATCACTATCTTCACTATCTTCTGCTGGCCACTCTAACAGAGAGGCCACATTTGTGTGTCGACCTGAAGCATCCTTGATCCATGGGTTGGCTGGATCCACGTCTTGAATTGAAGCTAGGATAGCTTTCCGTAGATCTTCCTAGAAAATAAAAGAAAAAAATTCAGGAAAGTGAGAGCACAGTCTCTTTTTAATTCATTGAAAGCTCTTGGTTTAAAAAAAAAATATCTTATATATGCCACTTGCTAAAAGATAGCTGGAGATCATTGTGCTGGGCTAATTTTTATGTCTTACCCCACTGTAAAAAAAGAACAATCATAAATGTATCAATGGCCACCATCAGTACCTTTTGCTTATAAATGGTTTAACGTTTATTTTCTATTTCCTTCTTACAGCTGAAACCTGCTAAATTATACT
The DNA here is from genome assembly GCA_033675545.1 of Elysia crispata. Classification (NCBI taxonomy): domain Eukaryota; kingdom Metazoa; phylum Mollusca; class Gastropoda; family Plakobranchidae; genus Elysia; species Elysia crispata. Next base: position 347,112 of record JAWDGP010002614.1, on the reverse strand, counting down.
TGCTCTCTTTTTAATATGGGTATGAAATATCTAGTTTTACACAAGGAAAATAAAGATAAAGGCTTGGAAAGTGAATTTAGACTTATCGTATCAAAATTTAAGTTTGTATGCTAAATATAAACTTCAACATATTACTTCAAATCTGATAATTATTACACTGAAAATGATTTAATGGTGTGTTTTTAAATGAGCTGACCAATTTGAAAAAAAAATTCAGAAAACAGGCCCCGATTATTTTAATACTGCAACAATTTTATAACTGAAAATTATCACTAAAAACTAAAGTCAGAATTTGTTTTAGCCAGAAGGCAATAATGCGCACTGTTATAGTTGTACTATACTAGTGTAACACTTATAGAGCCAACCTTAAAGAAAATGTGTCAACGTAAAAAAACCGACATTACTTTAACAAAAAAAGGCCTCAAAACCATAAAAACATTCTATATTTATGTGAATTCAATGACTTATAATATGAAGAAATGATGTTTGAATTTAATCAATTTTTTTAGTGTTTATGATGATGAAAGTGCTTTTGTTTGGTCTACCCTGATCCTAAATTTAACGAGGCTACATCCACAAAACCATTGAAAGTGATGTAGCTTTATTTTTAAAGCTTTATAAAAAAAAAAAAGATGGTTTTCACAATGAGATTTTCAAGTGCTTTTTAAAAGCTACATCTAACCTGACTGCCCTGACACCTTGGAAGGTGTGGATAATTGCGGTGAATATTGATATCAATTTACAAACCTGGACACCTAGAGACTCACACTGCAACATACAATTGAATTGCAAAAGTTATGCAGATCAACATAGTGACCTTGAATTTTTGCCAAAAATGTTTTGAAATGAGATTTTTTTTTTTTTTTTTAAAAAGGGAAGAACTTTAATACTAAAATGGTAAAATTGTAGCTCTGATCACCCAGTCCTTTGGGAGATCGAGAATAAAGCACACACACACACTCTCTCTCTCTCTCTTATAAATATATATATATATATATTTATGCATACTTTTTCTCCCCCACTTCTTGACAAGGGACTAGAATGTTTATCCATCTCATAGTTGTCTACAATCCAGTTTCTAAGCTCAAATTCTTTACTTTAAAAAATGTATTAATACTGACGAAGCTTACAAAGTGAAATGTTTAAATGTTGAGTTGATAATAGTTTTTTCTTTTTTGTCCCATAATTTATAAAGTTGTGTGCCTATTTCCTTTTAGACCTTGTATCATACTATTTATAGACACACATGCGTCCTTTTGGATCCTTTATAGTTACCAAGTTATCTTTTAGTGTGGTGTTTTTGCTTTCTATTTGGATTCTCTCTTTCTCTCTCTCTCCCCAAATGGTCATAATTTATTTGTACTCAAGTGTGAATTTGTAAGATCATTTTTGCTTAGTGCCTAGTGGCCATGTTTCTAGACCCGTTTCTCTTTTCCATGAAAGACTTTGATGATTGTCAGATCGGCCATACCACATTCCTTATTTCCCTGCTATTACAAAAATACCTACATCTTCAACAGTCTCTCCACTAGGTTTTTTCTTTTTCTTTCCTTTCCGAGCTGCAGGTGGCGTTTCTGGGGGAACCAGACCCTTAGATATGGCTGTTATGAACTCAAGGCGTTTGCGTTGCACAGCTCGGGCTTGTTCAACAATACGCCTCCGTGGAGTTCGAAGGTACAGCCTGTTCACCATCTGAGACAAGATCTCTGTGCATTCCTCCAACTCAGTCTGAAATAGCCAGAATTATAGTCATATTTAACTCAAAATCAGAGGCTTGCAGGTAACACCTCTGACCCAATATCAGAAAGTCCTAAGTCAGATTATGCATGGTAATATCTGAGAGTGGTTCTGAATCCTAATTATTTTGTACAACTTGACATACAGCTGTATCAAAGTCAAGCATAGTAGTTCTTTAGTTTTTTGCAAGTCACCCAATAAGTATTAACTAGCTGAGGTGGAATATGTGAAATAACCAGCCATACAGACTAAAGCAAGATTTATGGGATGAATAATTTAGGGCCAGAACAAACATTATACATGTGTCTATAAGCAAATGCTTTGCCTGGCTACGTTCATATAAATTGTTGTAATTTGCATTGCTTTTAAATTACCATACTGCTGTTCCTCTGTTGCAAAATATGCTGTTGACACGGCAACGAACTACTCGATCTTTAGGTTACCTGTTGAGCTGCCAGGCAAAAACCTATTAATGACGCTCATGAGGTCAAACTTCGGCCATGACTGCTGGCCCAAAAATTTACCTCTGCTGGTACTGACTTCGCAGGAGTTTTTCTTGGATTTAACCAAAATTGAAAGTCTCAAAATATCCCTTTAATAAAAATGCACTTTAAAAGAAAAAGCCACAATAAAAAAGTAGAGATTTTAAAGTTTGTTATGATACAATCATTTAATTAAATCTGTCCAAATGTTAAATGGCATGAGTCTTAAGTTAATAGGCTATTTTAATAAAAGTTTCTTAAAATAATGACCTGTTTTAAAAGAATATAACTTTCTTCTCGCACTGTAGAGTCGGCTGAAAACTTTGTGAATAGAGAGAGCATTATTTGAGGAAACAGAAGCCATAAAAATTACTCACGCCTAACCAGGGGCTGCGCTGCTGCAGGAGCTATAATCCATCTGGTTATCTAGAGAGCTGACAGTTACTGGGCACTCAGGATAACTGGACTGGAGTGTTTCTTGATAACGGGCGTGTAAATAGGGGAGGATTGCTTGATATCTCCACTGAATTGGCGAATTATACCACCCACAAGTAACATGGATGGTTTTCGAACAAGTTAGACAATCAGGACTAAACAAGGGGAATAGTTTGCCTTCGTGCAATCACTTTACTACTGTCTTGCTACTAAAATTCATATAGAATTCTTACTACCGAATTCACATATTTACAAAGTGGAGTCGTGAATTATAATTTAATCACTATTTCTGTTTTTCGGCTGAGGCACAAGCCTTGTAAGTTCTGGTGCAGTTTGTAAGGCAGATGTTTCCATTAAGCAAGTCATTTTCTTACTTTCTTTCCGAATACCTGTAGCCCTCTTCTCTATCTTTGCTATAGTCGAATGGAGCATTTTCCCACCTTGTTCTCCATGAAATGCCAATCTGAAGTTGAATTTTTTCATAAAATCTCTAGAATATGATGCTTAGGAGTGATGCTGTGTGGAAATGCCTGTCTGTAAGTTATCATGTACTGTTTCACTGCCAGTTCTGCCTCATTTATGTCATCTTGTGTGACTGGGTGTGCATGTCACAGGGCTATATGGACATTCCTAAAGTCTTCATTCAATTTGTTGTATTTACTTTCTACCCTAAATGCATGCTCTATTGTTTGATCTCAGAGTGTATTTTTTGCAATAGTGTAGATTACTTCTTTTTTGATAGATAGCAGTGGTGGTGGTTGCCAATAAAATTTCCACCATGATAGGCTTGTTTGACAATATTGTGTTTGTCCAGCATGGATAGCACGGCTTTCATTACAAGCCCTTGAGTCTTGTTTTTGTTTTCTTTTATGTCCCGTAACATACATTTGACTATATCTAGACTTTTTCCAAATTTTATTTTTTTCTTTTCTCTGTCTTTTGCGTCAGAAGAAAATATGTTTTTAGAAGCTGTTTGTCCTCTTTAAGTGGCATGGCTTCTTCCCAACCTTGTCCATATTTCTCATAAGTTCCAATCTTTCCTGCTAGTCTGGCTCTTTCCTCAGCTATTTTCTAATCTATGTTAATAGCATCCTGCTCAAAAAGCTTGTGATGCCTCACTACAAGACCAAGAAGAATATGTATATAAGGAGGAGAAATGTGGTGAATATCTATGTCTAGCATTGGTGGATGGATAACGCTGAAATGGTATTTAGTATTCTTTATCTCGCTCCACTGAGCAAAAAGTTATTGAAGTTTTTTTTAAGGCACCACAAACATGGATGGAACCCAGAAGGTCCTGATATTCCGTAGAGTTTAGCCAGAAATCAGTAGTCACCAAAGATGAAAACTTTAATTCTTTTCTCTCTCAAATACAAAGAAATCAACAGGTCAATCTGTGGTTTTAGTTCATCCATAATGATTTCGATGTTCTTTGTTGTGTCTGGGACCTTGGCCATTGCTATCAAATTGGTGTTTGATTTTGAATTTGGTTTTAAAACATTGCATATTTGCAGGGCCATTTTAAAACTGCTTTTGCCATGATCCCTTCCCCTCCTATTTTCACCCATATCTCATCCTCAGGTATGGTGTGGTCATGCCAATCTAAAGTTCCATTTTTTTCTTGTTTCTCTAATGTGTTGACAAAAAAAGCAGACAGGTCTTTTATACGAGTATAGGCCACCTCTCTCTCATATATATTACCACTCTTGCTATCCTCAAATGCTTTCAGCTTTATATCAATATTTCCAGCTGAGATATTTTTGTGGACAACCCTAACGGCATGTTTGTTGGGAAAATGTGCTCCTATTGTCTTAATAAAAACGAGTCTATGGTCTAAGTTGGTGGTAAAGTTATATTCATGGTTTCCTTCATGGCTAATGTCTCCTGAGCACTAAATTCTCTTCCTGTCAAACCTAGCTTGGAACTCAATTTTCTCTTTGCTTTAGGTTGTATTCTCTAAAGCTCTGATGCTTTTTGCAAGAGGATATCAGATTCTGTCTTTCTGAATACAAATTGTTGCATTTCCTCTAACTGCTTAGCTCTTTTCCTACTCAATGGTGAGTTGACTTTAGAAGAGGGTTTCCTTGCCACTACAAGTTTTTGAAGAACCAGAGGTTGACCTTTGGTCATAAGTCTCACAGTATTTCTGCCTCCTGATGTATTTATTTTCTTTAATAAGATGAGTCATCAGTTTCTCCTCTTCATGACTGAGTGGCTTCTGCATTGTATCCTTATTTGCCATTTCATGCATGGATAACAAGTTTCCCTTCAATAAAGGTGATGCTGAGCTATCAGTGAATGTTTTGCTTTTACTTGGAGTTTTAAATGGACTTGCTGAATCATTTTCTGTGTTTGATTTGCATGGAGTTGATTGTGCTAGAGGCAGTGGTTCGATTCTACTGTGTACATTGAAAGATAGAGACTGACTGATTGACGTCACAGGTTGTCTATTTGAAACTTCGCTATAAGAAGCGCTATCGTTAATATCTGATTCACCAGCTTCAAGGGCTTTAGCAAGGCGCATAAGCATTTGTTTATTAGAATCTTCACAACTAGCGGTAGCATTATAGTCTGGGTGCAATCTATCAATTTCACTGCAAACGTTTGTATTCTCTAACAGTAACACCTCCCTCTCTAAAGTTTCTTCTGTTAATCCACTTTCTCTAATTGTGAATAAATCTGGTTGCTGTAAACCTGAATCCTCTCCTTCATCATTATTTTCTTCAATGAGACTTTTTAGAGCCCACAGGGTAAGAGTCATAATGAGCACAAGAAGCACATTGTTGATTAGTTAGAAAAGCATTATATGTCACGAGTCAGTCTTTCTTTTTCAATAGCTTTATTAATTGTTACTTTACTGCCGTTACATTTTATATTCCCAATACATGAAGCATAACCTTTACAAATATATGGTGGGTGTGTATCAGCTATATCTTTGTCAATATTTACGTGCAATTTGATTAGAATGTCTTTCTGGAATTCTTTCACAGCCCTAGATTTCACACCCTTTACTCACTGGGCTCTTTTCAAACATCGTTTGTCACACAATCTACACAATTGTTTCAGTTTACTGATATGGTCTTCTAGCTGATGCTTCATGACAATAGTGTCTATAAGATCTTAGATCTAGTGGTCATTTTCGCTATACAGAGAAAACAAAATAAATTCTGGATTGAGGATTTTTAAGTGAATGCTTTTAGTGCTAAATTAAAAGCATAACCGCAAAGACACAAACAGCGAATCTCTTATATGAACACGGTAAATCTAATAATATTCAATGATCAATAAATAGACTAATGATACCCGTATAAGTAAAAAACATAAATTACGATATAATTATGATTTCTGCCTGTGATATGCTAGGGTCGACTTTAAAACGTCAGAACTTTTTTTCTTTTTTGTTTTGCAAGCACACTTTTTGTTACCACTTCTACTCTAAGATTTTCTTTAGGTTTAAAAAAAAACAAGCATGAAAATTCCAGGAGCGAATAGCGATTTATGATCAGTTAAAAAATATATTCTACACGGCTGTTAAAGAGCGGCATTTTAGTTTGCCTGCCGCACCCATGAGGCAGCTTGTAACCCGATCGGGTCATGGGGTCAACCACCCCTGCAGAACGGGGATTCCCCTTTCCTCGCAACTTTAGATTTTAGATCTAATTTTCACACCAAAACAATGGAGAATTTAAGCTTATGCATGAAAGGAAGAACTACAAAAATCATTTCAGCGATACGAGGATATATTTTTCCCCTTCTTTTCATTTAATTGATGGAGTTATTGAGCGCTTTAATAAGTACATGAATCTCGAATAATCATAAGTTGGTGACGTTTTTTACGGGACATTTATGAAAAATTGAAACAATTTTAGCGGATGAAATTTTTACAGCATTTTATATATATGTTGAACTTAACACCCACCAAAGGGCATTAGCGAAAAGTTCTCAGTTTCCAAGTTATGCGGGTTTGAGTTATGATAGTCCACTTCTTACAGCGCTGGTACGGCGTTTTGATATAAAATAATAAATCTAAACAACGATAGAACATCGTAGTTCAAGCTGTGGAACGTCAATATATATGAGGGAGGCCTGGTGTTAACTTTTAGCAAAATTAAAAACACGCACTAAGAAGAAAATGAAACTTGTGTAGGGTTGCGCATTGTCTTCCTTTACAGGTAAGTCTTACGTTTACTTTGCCTTACATTCTTCAATCGGCGGGGCGTGTGCTAAGAGTAATCTCTCTCTCTCTCTCTCTCTCTCTCTCTCTCTCTCTCTCTCTCTCTCTCTCTCTCTCTCTCTCTCTCTCCCTCCCTCCCTCCCTCCCTCTCTCTCTCTCTCTCTCTCTCTCTCTCTCTCTCTCTCTCTCTCCCTCCCTCTCTCTCTCTCTCTCTCTCTCTCTCTCTCTCTCTCTCTCTCTCTCTCTCTCTCTCTCTCTCTCTCTCTCTCTCTCTCTCTCTCTCTCTCTCTCTCTCTCTCTCTCTCTCTCTCTCTCTCTCTCTCTCTCTCTCTCTCTCTCTCTCTCTCTCTCTCTCTCTCTCTCTCTCTCTCTCTCTCTCTCTCTCTCTCTCTCTCTCTCTCTCTCTCTCTCTCTCTCTCTCTCTCTCTCTCTCTCTCTCTCTCTCTCTCTCTCTCTCTCTCTCTCTCTCTCTCTCTCTCTCTCTCTCTCTCTCTCTCTCTCTCTCTCTCTCTCTCTCTCTCTCTCTCTCTCTCTCTCTCTCTCTCTCTCTCTCTCTCTCTCTCTCTCTCTCTCTCTCTCTCTCTCTCTCTCTCTCTCTCTCTCTCTCTCTCTCTCTCTCTCTCTCTCTCTCTCTCTCTCTCTCTCTCTCTCTCTCTCTCTCACTCTCTCTCTCTCTCTCTCTCTCTCTCTCTCTCTCTCTCTCTCTCTCTCTCTCTCTCTCTCTCTCTCTCTCTCTCTCTCTCCCTCCCTCCCTCCCTCCCCCTCTCCCTCTCACTCCCCCTCTCCCTCTCCCTCCCTCCCTCTCCCTCCCTCCCTCCCTCCCTCCCTCTCTCTCTCTCTCTCTCTCTCTCTCTCTCTCTCTCTCTCTCTCTCTCTCTCTCTCTCTCTCTCTCTCTCTCTATGTGTCTGTATGTCTGTAATATTTTCAAGCTTTTATTATAACTTTCTTCAAACCTCTGACGCCTAAGTGCTTTGAGTTTATTTACGTCAGAATATTAAAAGCATATTGTAAAAATCTTTTTTTTTTTTTTTTTGTTTGTTACTGGAAATGATTGTGAACACCAAAAGCTAGTAACGAGCCGTTGATAAAGTCCGCACAGAGAAACTTTTGATTGTTTCCTCTATCTGCTACTTAACGATCTATCACAACAAGATCTGCAAACTTCATGGAGCTTTTGGTTGCGTTCAGATTCTAAGTGCTGCTCCATATTTAACAGTGTTGGTTTGAGGCTTCTAAGGTAGATCTATAGTGCAGAGTGTTATTTGCGGGTAGTTCGTGCAGACCCGAGCGTGTGGAATTATTTTAAAAAATCATATAAAACTACTGAAAAACTCTTCGCACTTGAAACTTTCACAAGTTCTTTATATTAATCTTTTAAATATCGGGAAACAATTTTTAAGCGATAAAATTGTTTCACTTTTGAAATATTCCTAATAAACTGAGGTGTTATGAAAATCAAAACTTTTTTTCTGTTCTTTTACTGCACCATCTAAACACTTTATAATTGAGAGATAAAAAATATAGCGTTGTATTCAGGACAATTTCAGCTTTAAAATGATTATTTTTTTTATATACTTGGTGTTAATGAGGCCAGATTTATCGCCATGCAAAAACAAGTAAAAAATCCTAATAATAGATTTAACAGCAGTGCACCGTTATGCACAGGCACACACGGTTGTAGCCTGCCTGACAGATGATTGATCACCGATCCGCCCACTAACTGCGGGCGTCTGAGGTAGGGCCTGGAAGCATACTAAGTTGCCGCTTTTTGGTCTGTTTTAACAGCCGTGTCTACCACGAGTTCAAATGTTTGCACACTTTTTTAAAATTAGCTCTAAAAACCTTAATTATGACGCATTTCACATAAAAAAATAATCCAAAGTAAGGCGAAAACATGACGAATACGGTGAAATACAAATATCCAACTTGAAGGAATAAGATCATGACTAAAAGGGTATGGGGTACAGCCAAATTTCAAGTCTTGTACCGCTCTCAGTTATCTGCCCCTGCTCTTACAATCGGCGGGGTCATTAATTGCCCCAGGACAGTTTTCTTGCGTGTGGCCAGCACAGGCAGATCAAAGCAAAACCTAAAGATTCAGAATTCTAGGGATCTTCATTGTTGTGTTGAATTATTCATGAGTAAGACAGTCTAATTTTTTGCAATTGAATATATTATACTAACTCATCATACATAAAAGGATCTTTCATTTTTTTTTTTTTTTTTTTTTTGAGAAATGTTGTGAATCATAATGATGATTATGCTTTGAAATTGATGTTTTAAAACCAAAAAGATTTTATTGATATGAAATCTCTTCAGCTTAACTATGAGATATTTAAAACCCCAGAAACTTTGGACAGTAGTGCATGAACAGAGATTTCGTGTGATTTGATATTTTGTAAGTTTAAATCACTCAGATGAAGACGAGGCAAAATACTGAGATGCAATAAAATTAAAAAGGTTCTGTCTCCCGTCTGCTGCACCAGAATGACAAAGAGCTGTGTTATTGCTCAAAGATACATAAGAATCAAGTGTAAATTTGTGGTAGAAAAACACAGCATTGAAATTATGCCAGCAGAGCCATAAAAAACACTTCATAGAAGTTTCAATCAAGACTACCACAGAATTATGATCTCAATCGCCACCTCCTTTGTTTCTTTTCCTTTTCTGCATTTAACAAAGCTCAACCCATGACATTCAAACAAAAGTTAAATATTATAATGATTTGTTCCTTTTTGGCAACAAATAGAAGTAGGTTTGCTTCTCAAATGCAAGAAGTTCATACTTTTGTTCAATTTTTATTTCTCTGTACCGCAAATTTGCTCTGTTTCTTAAATATGCATTTATTTGCTAGTATTTTAGGACAACCCTAAAATTATCATTATCTTTGCAATTTAATGATTTGTTTGATAAATTCTCAAATACTCTTTATTATAATTAATACTTAAGGTTTGGTATCAGTTCTGCAAAGCTATAGAAATTCAATAAGTTTTGATGTGAAACAGAACTAGACAAATATTTTCTGTGGAATCTAGATTTTGTTTTAAAGGAGAAATGCGCTGAAAGCCATTCATATGCACATTATTAAGACTCTTTTCAATCTAGATCAAATAGGTCACTTGATGACTCTCACATAAAACTTTTGAATACGGTATTTTGTACATTGTGTATATGGAAAAAGTTATGTGTAACTTCTCTCAAGGCTGTTAAAAAAACCACTGAAAGCGGCCCTTTAGTTTTCGGCCAGGCATACCCCAGGTATCCGCCAGCAGTAGGCGGATCGGTAATAAATCTCCTGTCAGGCTGAGCACAGCCAACTTAGGAGACGATAAACTCTGTGGAACCAGCACAGCGCCGGCAAATGTGCTTGTGCATCACCTGTTATTCTCGAGATTCACAATTTTCACCAGTTTTGAGATTGTAATATCTCTCCTATTACTTTTTCAAAATTTGTTGCGCTTAGATTCATTTTAAAGCCCCAGTTTTGACCAACACAATGCAATTACTTTCATCGTACAGAAATAAGATTATTTTTAATTATACCTAAGCGTTCACGTTGCGAATGAAAAATGCTCAAGTTTATAATTATGATAATGCGCTTGTTTCAGAATGAATATTTCCTAAACGGAACAATATTTTTACTTCAAACCCATTTTATAGCATAAAACTGTTAAATAATTATTTCCGGCGCAACTTTTGATCGCGAAGAATTTTGATTTGATTATACATGATTTTTTGAAAATATATCCCGTCGAAAAATGAACATTTCGTGTATTCTTACGACTGAGGAGACATAATTTTCTTATCGGGAGTTTATATGTTTCAGAAAGTCTACTAGATCTACCGTCGTAAAAACTATAGGCTTTCTTATACTAACAAAATTCATTTTTTCCACATGATATCGAAAGAATTTTAAATTGTTGGCTTATCACTGTTAATCATATTACTCTAGATCTAGATCTAGTATTAAACCTTATTCTAAACCATAGTCTAAACTTATTATCAAGTTATAAAACTAAGTCTATTTTCTGTGACCACATGAATTCATCAATTTTCTCGGATAGATCACAAATCTTGTAAAATTCGTCTCGAGAGAATGATGGTACTAGATCTAGAACCAATAAACGAATAGCCGCGATACCACTCAGAATATAGAGATGAACAGTAAACTTAGGAGACAAAGAATAAAGAATTTTAACCAGGTAGCTGTGATCGGAAACTTAAATCAAGATAGCTAAAGAACTAAGAACATATTGATAAATCACTGGCGAAATTTCATCATAAAATATTGTTCCAAAAGCTTCACTTGGCATCCTTAAAACTGTCATCCCTGTAATGAAATGCGGCTACTACCAAATTCCGGAGCATCAAAACTGCTCTGCATTTCTTTCATAAAACTTCCATTATTTTTCCCAATACTAAAGGGAATTTGGTACCTTCATATTATATGCTTTCCGTTAACATTGATGCAGCCAGTGGGATTATATGCATGTTTAAACATTAAAAACAATGCATCTGAAACACCCCCAGCTCAAAATCGGGAATTCCCGTTCATCCAGCGGTTGACCTCATGACCTGATAAGGTTACTGAGAGCGGCTGGCGAACTAAAGGACCGTCTCTTAACAGCCGTGCTCCAGACTATGAAAATATTCTGAAGTCACAATAATTTCTTGGCATATAAATCAAAATGAGGGAAATTTTTAGACAAAATTTTGAATTCAATAAAAGCACCCCAGACAACATAGTGAGATTATATCAACTCAAGCAGGAAATCAAGCTTACTAATTGTTCTGAATATCAGATTTGTTTCAGGTGTTAAGAGCAAGAAACAGGACAAATTCAGCAGCTCTGTATGAGTTCTCAGTCTTAAACATAAAAATAACACTGATATTTCATCCTACCTGCATAAATTCAAAGACAATTTTTTTGTAGCCTGGCCCATCCAAGTAAAAGCCATAGACATAGGAGCACTTGAGCATGCGCCTTGCCTTGAGTAGCTGCTGCACGGCCTCTTCCACAAATTTCGTCTCTATATTAGCCGTGGCTGGAGTAATGCGAGTTAATAGATTAAAATGGAGAAGCCCATTTGAGAGGAAAAGATTATTTGGACTTGAGAAACACAGAAAAAGACTGCCTTATTAAAAAAAATGCATTGACTTTAAAACAAAGGAATGAAACATTTAAACAGTTGCAATCAACTTTCCATAAGTCCAATACATAGCAGTACTATAAATAAAGAGTTTGAAGATATAAGTCATTCAAATTCTTCAACCAAAAAGAAAGGAAGCTAAGCTGAGCCATTCTTTATTATTATTATTTTTTTTTAGCTTTGGGACAAAGGTTAGTTGCTGCTGGTTTCTTTACATCAAAATCCAAGGTCTGTTCGTGCTGAACTGAAACTTCTCATTTTTGTGAATCAGTGAATCAGTAAGCTCTTAAAACAAACTTCACCTGTGCAGAATAGATTTAAAAAAAAGTCCAAGGGGAGAACAGAAAAAAAGGAGATATCAAATACAGAAAGCCTTTGATTTCATTCTTTATCTTCACTGAGGGCAGTGGGTTATTGAATATTATTTGAATAGTTTTTTGACAATGAGAAAAATATTTTGACAAAGAAAATAGTTCTATACAATAAGTGGAAATGTTCAAATTCAATTTTCAGGGAGCTGAAACGTTGTCAAAAGATCCCTGTTTATAAGTCATAGGAAAGAGACAACTTCTACTTATAAAATGGCTTTTTTCTTACACTCGCTCCTTTTAAACTTTGAAAAGGTTCCAAAGAAGTTTTGATAATGAAAAAAACTGGCTCTCGGTTTTATGAAGGGCGGGTAAAATTTATCATTTGCAAAAGGCGAATAGCTTAAAAAATACACAGAGCATTTAAGACTGAATTTAGCAGCCATTCTAGGGTTTTTCATAAATGAATTCCTCTGTTAAAGAGCATTTCTCTAACTTTTTCCAGCACTTGTTTTATACTAATTATTTTGCCACTCACATATAATAGAACAATAAAAATGCAACCCTAAGCAGAATTGCATGAATTATAGGAAATGTAAACAATATGTACCAAAAAAAAGGGTCTATATTCATTTCTCTTGGCATCATTTTTTCCTTGGTTTCTGTCTTTTCTATTTCAAAGCGGACAATTCTTCTGCCAAATTTTTTTTTTCTTCTTAAATGGACTGCCTCAACTTTCATCTTTTTACCCACAAACAAATCATGAAAAAAGTTGAAAGCCATTCTAAAAATTGTTACTCTGCAATATCTCAGTTTCAACAAATCTTTCTAAAAGAGAAAAAAAAAAATTAAAAACATAATATATATATATATATATATTTCAATTTTTAGTTGGTACTCTGGTATCAAAGACTTCAGACATGCAATAGGCAGAAGCTATGCTAGCTTATTGATCAATAATACCCTACAGAAAGAAGGAAATCTTGACAAAAGAGTAAAGAGACTGAAATGAGATCAGAAACTGAGATGAACTTGATGTAATAATAATCTCTTTATCAGTCAAACCAGTAAAAATAAGAAACTTACCATTATCTGTGACAGCTTCAGCCAACTTCATCATCTTGTCTTTGGCTGTCTTCAAAAGTGGCTCTTCCAACTGCAAATTAATTCAATTCCATGAATTGCTTCATCACTTTCAGTGCACTTAATTAAAGCAAACTTACATTTTGATGCATAAACTACACATTTTCAATATGCTGGAATGCCCTGATGTGGGATAATTGAAAAATTCTTTTTTTGAGAAAACCTTTTTGCGTTACATACTAAACGACACATATTTAACAATTTCATCTCCACAAGTTCTATAAGAATGACTAAAGCAAATGCTCTCAACTGTTAATCCATAAAATATTAATTAGGCACAAACTCTACAAAGCTGCAATAGGAGCTAGCTAACCCTTGCATTTATGAACTTCTAGGCTGCTTTTCACAATTTGGAGCTTTTAGAAGGTGCAACTAAACTATTAAAATAGTTGTAATGTGATGAAAGCAATAAATAACATGCATTAAGCAAACAGACACTCAAAGGAACCAAACTGTTGGATGCAATTATTCTATGATATGTCCAAAGATGACAAGGAGTAACTTTACAGGGATTTTTTGCCTGTCATGCACACAGTTTAGGCAAGGTGAGATGACTTCTTCTATGTCTTTGTTAGAACATATTTCTATATGTTCAGAAACTGATTCTACTGTGAAGAAAATAGTTTGGGGATTTTTTTTCTTTATCAACACCATTGGTTTAGTTAATTAATTAAGTACTATCTTAGCTCACACAGAAATTTTTTAATTTGTGAGTTTTGAGTTGATCTATACATGGTAATCATCCTGAAAGATATTTCTAGCATGGGTACAGTAAAACACATGAGATTTAGAGAGGTCTTTTATATATTATTATCCACAGAAACAGCAGTAGATGCTTCTTTGACAAACTATGACTTGTCTATTACTAAAGAAGACAGCTTATCTTGCACTCACTTACAATATTTCCTCCTGTAAGAGTGCTTTTCTTCTTCACCTTAAATGTATCAGTATTCTTTAGATAAAATTTGATGGTCAACACAAAAAAAATTCAACTTGGATTGCCAACTCTTAAAGATGTCTGCATGTTACCGTGTGTATGAATTTGAATTCCATCGATAATCCAGTTTCACATGATATGTTTGATTTCAAAGTTTCAATTGAGATTACCAAAAATAATACCTTGTTAAGGTCTGAGGGCCTAAGTGCTGCAATAACCTAGAAAGCTAGACCAATGTGAGCTTTATCTCCTAGCAGGGTTACCAAAGCAGGAAAGTAAAAAAATGAGAGGCTTAACCAAGCTTGATGCACTTCAGGGTCACTGATATTTATGTAAATTAATCATACATCAAACAAGAACCCTGCAGAGTTCGAACATGGCGAGGGATGCAAAGGGCTGATTTTCTACTTATAGAGTGATTAATAAACATGTTCTCTTGTCCAAACCAGTAATGGTCAGATGGGATCATCACCCATGATTGGCAATCCATCTATTTAATTTGTATCACAATGATAGGGAAATCTCTAGCCCTTCTAGTTAAAGGTTGGACAGAAGGCCAATAATCATTTTCATCAAAACTTAAATGTTGCGGGTAGGTAGAACTTCGAAAACACTCATTATTTCCAAAAATTTAACAATGAAGCTATTGCTTCACGGAAGCTCAAGGGTGGCCATAAATCCTAAGACTTTATGTGTCACGTGGTATGAATCAGATATTTACAACCATTTCAGATGCATGATGCTGATCAGAGAGGTAAAGTCACAATATGATTACCTAGATCAGTATACTTCTCCTACCAGATTAGTCCATCTAAAACTTCAGCAGAGAATAAAAGAGCTCCTCTCATGGGTTCCTTCTTATCCAGGTACTAGATATCCCTTCAGTTTTGAACAAAGTGATCTATAGGACTTGCTGATAAGGAAAAAGTGCTAAAACTTTTATTAAAGTCCACAGATGAGAAAAGTTAACAATTGCATAACCTTTGATTTGAAAAGAACAAAAGATTCTCTTGATAAGAGCAGGCAATTAATTTCTATTCAAGTATTAAGTTACATACTTTGTAAAGTCATCTACCATTTAAAAGAAATTTTCTTCAAGCCAAATAAAAAAAACTTAAATTTCTCTCTCTCCACTGCAAGGGTAAGTTCCTACCTTATAACTGTTTTCATGGTTCTTGAACCTACTGTAATAATGAACAAAACGGTTGAGCTCTTGAATATGCTTGTTTTTTGTTTCAGCCTGATGAGAAAAAAAAAAAGGTCAAATTTAGTAAACACCACCAGCATTCTAAAAAATGAAATGAGCCGTAACTGAAATTGTATATCTACAAAAAAAACTATTTCTATGACTGCTCCATGAAAAAAATTTCAGATGCACTGTTAAGAAAAGGTTCCGGGAATTATTTCAAACATTTTGCTACTGGAGAACATTCAAGGACAATAACCATAATTAATATGTGTATACTCTATTTAATTCCCTTATTTGTTATGGTCGTAGAAATTAAAGATCTGTGCATAAATATTTAAAAGATCAAAAGAAAGAAAATTAAAATACATCTTTCATTGCTTTTCTTTTTTTCTTCTCCTCTTAAAGCATTTAATATTTAACATTTTCAATTTTCTGTAACATTAGCTCTTTATCTTTTCTGATCCCATCCCTTCCCTTAATCTCGTCTTTCATTTGTTCATCCATCTTCACCAAAAGACAATATCCTCTTTACCCTTACTTTCCATTTCTACTTATTCTTGGCCTTGCCCTAATTTACCTTCCCTGCTTTTCCCTCTCTGCCTCAGCTTATCTCCTCCCCCTACTGCTCTCCTTTTCCTTCTTTTTGCCCAGATCCCTGCCTTCAGCACTTAATATGATACTTGTCCGTGCTCATATAACTTTTTTCTCAGTTCCTATCCCTTACTCCTTTTCCTAATCTCCCTCTTCTCTTGTTAATGATATAAGTCTCCTCCTGCTTTTATAGTCAGCTCTAGGTCTAAGAACAGTCTATGTCAACGTTGAAAGAAACTGAACCATCACTTATTACCATTATAGGGTCCATCTTTCAAGTAAGGAGAAACTGCTGGTCCCATGACTTCATGAAGCATTGTTAGTCAAATGCTCTTCTTAATGAGCTATCAAGCATTCCAATCATAAATATGGAGATGTTCCTCTAATCCTCACAAAATTTGTACACCCATGTAATCACCGACTGAGCAAACATGGGTCCAAACTAGCTTACCTGTAATCAGTATCCTCGTCCTGCATAGGTGGAGTCTGAAGAATTGGTTTACTATCAACCCTATTGAAGTTTAAGCAGGAACTAACAGACCGCTACATAAGACCGGGCTAAAGTAGGATGGGAGGGAATAAATATGTTGCTCTAGCTGGTGAACTACGATCAAAGGCTACAGTGTCAGTCAAAAGACTGAGAGGAGAATCAGTTTGTTCAAAGAATTATAAAAGCAGCTGCGTTGCACCCACAATCAAAATTTGATGTTAAATCTGCCATTGTGATACAAAGAGACTGTTTTTATATTCATAGAAATTTCTAATGAAACTAATATTTAGATTGTACAGTTGAGGATAGATTATTTGACCATTGCACATTACAACAAAGCAACAGTTCATTGAAGAGATAGAAGGATTAGGATACAAACAGAGAATCAACAGGGGAAATCAGACCAGCTTCAGGAACCTGTAGGTTTGAGGGACCTGTGTCCACTCTAATCAGGCTCTAATAATAATATATATATATATATATATATATATATATATATATATATATATATATATACACGCATACATCTGTTATTTAAAAAAAATCAGATCAATATGTTTTTCAATTGTGTCAGTCTAACATTTCAATCTTCTTGTAAGATCAGAGATTTTGTTCTTTGCAACATAAGTGAGATGTGGTATGATTTCTTTTCCTTCATGTTTCAATTGATTCAAATATCAATAAAGTTAGAGATAAAAATTCTTTTCCATCAAACGTTTCAAGAAAATCTGATAGTATCCTTAAATTTTAAACATTCACGTCAGATCTAGAGAATATGATTACGAAAACATTATTACATAACATATGGTAATGAATGGAAACCTGTCATTTGCAAACTCTTATAATTGGCACCTTCCAAATCTCATTTTAGGATTCCAACAAACAATATTATTATCAATATTTCAATCAGTTCTCAAATAACTTTAAAAATGTAAATAAAGATGTTTGAGTAAGAAGAAATTGAATCTAATACTTTGATAAAGATATGGCAGCTTCAGTTAAAGACACAGTATCCCTAAGGACAAAGAAAGATGATGGCCTTATTAAAGAAGCAGAATCTCCCTTGCAAAGAATGAAGCAAAAAAAAGTGCAAAAAAGTTATGTGTTTCCTGAAACAATACGCCAAACTGTATTGTTCATGTACAGATGAGAAAACATAAATTTCTTCAACATTATCGACAGCTTTTGCTAGCAAGATTTAGTTTAGTTAAAATCAAACCAACCTACCTCAGTAACCATCTGTGCACTCTGTTCCTCTACCTTTTTAACAACCTCAAATCGATTACATTTAAAGTATCCACCAGTTGAGGTGTTGTGTCGCTTCCATGGCTCTAAGCACACCCAGCAGAAATCGTACTTGCACTATGAAAAGAGCCAGAAACATGTCCTTCTTTTTATTTCTTATTGATCATTTGTTTGATCTTTGAACAATTATGTTAACCATGATCCAAGACCATATATACAGATCTACCACTCTCCAGGGAAAGAAAATCTGAATGATTCTGTCAAAATATCTGAATGACTTGCTTTATTTTGCCTTTCACATCTACGCAGCATACATTACAAAGCACATAATGCAGTCTACTAGGTGTCTTAGCTTGCAATTCTTCCATGGTGAAAAATTCTAAATAACCTTAAGATCTTTTTTTCCTATACCTCTTTCCATTTAAATCAAGTACTTTATGCCTTACAATAATTTTTCTACATGATTATTGGCCTTTCTTGCACATGACTGAAAATCTTACGAATTTTGCTAGATCCAGCTGTTGAAAACTTAACCAAATATTTCATTGGGAGCAAATTGATTCTCTGCTGGAAAGCTGAAATATTTTGTTTTATAAATAATCTAAAGAGCGTAATCCACTCATTGTTCAATCACTTCATTGAGAAACAGGTCAATTTAGTACACAAATTACACTTTGACTGTGAGACTGATTTAGATGTAACCTAGATCTAGATCTACATTAGATTTAGATAAAATGGTCAAATCATAGATCTAGTGCAGATTGAAAAGTTTGCATCTGGATAATGACTCCAAACAAGAAATCTTATTATCAGATCTAGACCTGGTCTTTACTTTTTATAGACCTACAACCTAATTATAGTCTCGTGTCATGTCATCTTGATTTACTCTTGTTCTATGTAGGGGTTCTCAATCGATCTTGATAACTGACAAGATCTAGATGATATAAAAAAGAGCTGCCCTGTGGTAGAAATTACTCTTAAAAGATAAAATAAGAATAATCCATTGATGGAAATTCAGGTGAAGTCTGGATGTGACGATAGAGGATGGCGAATCACAGATAAATAACGATAAAGTAAAGAACTTGATAGAATCAATATTTGGGTTGCAATTAAAATATTAAATACCAATTTTGATACCCCATTTGACAATATATATATAATAAAAAAACTGATACCAATACAAATTTATTAAGTAACTATATCGTCCGTATTTATTCTTTTGCGCAGGCTGTCGTTTGATCTTGTAATAGAAAGAAAAACTGAAATCTTAGTCGTCGATGTGAAAACGAAATATTTCCTAAAGAATTGGAAAATCGGAAAAGGACCAAATTTCCATAAAAAATCTGAATGATTCCGATTAAACCAGAATGAATGGCAGGTCTGTATATATCTAATATCTGGAGACTAAAGAAAAAAGTAATTAGTCATCAAACTAAATTTCAGTAAAATAAAACCTTATTTGCCACATTTTGAAGGATTTTCTTTACTTTATAGAGTCAAATAGATGCAATTTAGGAAATAAAAAAAATCACATGTGTAGCTGATGTACGATAAGTTATTTGATAAAATGTATGCCATTTAGAAATCAAGTGATTCCCAATACTTTCCAAACAGTATTTAAATATATTGTTAATTTAAAAAAATGTATACGCTGCTTGGATACTCTTAGATTGTTGCTTAGAATGGCAGCCTGAAATGTGGCCAGTAGATTAATAAGCAGGTATAGGATTGAGATAAACTTCACTGAAGAGGAAAATATTTTATCATATTATGTTAAGTGAAGATCAAACCTTCCTGTTATGGCTAACATTTACAATATAAATAGTTTGCACAATCTAAATTATTAAAGTTTGTTATGAGCATATATTTTCGAGGAAAATAATGTATTCACCTTGCTACACTTCATGTGGTTGCAACCTTCATTCTTCTGGATCGGGGATTTGCAGTTGGGACAGGCCTTTGAGTTTGTCACAAGCCATAAACAGTTGGCAGCTAACTCTGTCTCCTGCTCTGTGCCATCCACTGAAAGAGATATCAAGTAAGACAATAGCTTTTTTTCTAAATACACTTAATTGAAACCTGGATAAAATGAAATAAGCAATAATAAAAGACTTAGGTTCAATATGTTCTGGCAAATTATGGTTACACTGGTTTACATTAGGTCTTGGTCCTGGCTGTGCATGGCCTTTTGTTTTCCAAATATTCATGCTGAATCATTATAAACAAACTTACAGCATATAATACTAAAAATTTGACTAAACATTCAAATTTAGAGCTTGTGCAGGTCTAACTCTACTTAGTTATATTTCTATCAGCTCTATTCAAATCCAAAGACAGCTGTAAGTCATTTTTTGCATAAAAATCTGTAGGGGGTTTAAAAGAATATCAGGCCTGTAAACAGTATTTAATAAGAAACTGTAGTTTATAGAGCAAAAAAATTATCAGCTTACTTTTGATGACAGGTGGATGTACTTTTAACAACTTAAAGTCTGACCAAACTTTATTTGCAATTAAAAAAAAAATCTCAACAAACACTGTAACCTTTCAGATCAGATAAAGCAATAAAAAATTCTTTGGCATAAAGCACCTATCAAAAGTTATGATGTAACAAAAAAAAAACCGTTTCATAATAAAAATTTTAATAATTATTTCACCGAAAGTGTGCATCTTTTATTTGTAAACTGCACATGTTAAATAGTCTAGTGCAAAAGATATATCTAGTTTCTGCCCAGTAGTTGACCTCATAACTGTCGGAATACTTGTTCCAGCTGATTGGAAGCTGATAAACTTAAAGTAAATCTAGAGAGTCATATAAATGGAGCATGCTTGATTAATAGTTCTAAGTTTCAGTAAAATCTTCCTGAATTGCACATGCCCACTTAATCTTTTCACATTGTTTTTTCTATTCTGTTTAACCGTCCTAGATTGGTTTGGTTTGGATGATAAAAATATAATTTTTTTTTTAATGCACTCCAGTCATAATGTTTTGGAAGTTTCTGCCATTTATGAAAAGAAATGCTTTGTAAAGAGAAGTAGGAGATAAGCCTGTTTTATAAAACAGATAAAGAGGATTTTGTTGAAAAATTTGATGCGAGTTTGCCATAAAAATTATATGTTCTCTGCACTTGATTTAACAGAACTGAATAATATTGCAACCAGCAGACTTAACCTTGTGTTGGTCCAAAAATAAATATTTCCTAGATTCACCCAATTTCATTAGCTTTATTACTAATCAAAATCATTTGCAACATTATAATAAAACCTAATTTCAAAATGCACCAAAGCTAATCACAGCTAGCTAAACAACTAAGCAAAATACATTATTGTCTGTCCACACCATGCAAATATCCAGCCTTTGTAGCTCTTAAAAGACAGGACACAGCATAAAAACTAAGATCCAAACTCACATGTTTCTGGTTTGACCTCACTTATCTTTTGGAACCACTTGGTCCAGTTCTCACAGCTGCAGGGCTCGTGCGATTCCTCTAGACACTCCCTATAGACACAATACACATGCGAAAAGCTAATAAGTTGTAGCACTGTTCCTAAAGCTGTGTCTTTGCTTCCATATATAACTTCTTGTGTATTACAAACAGTCTCCACAACAAATTGAAGCAACCAGCATCCAACTCTGTAGAAAAAGCTGCCATGTACTAAGACTAAAAGATTATGTTGTGAGCCCACTGGAAATTGTTATGAGTTCAAGTAATTTTGAAAGCTCTCCTTAACACTTAAATTTACTCATTTTAAAGGGAAAAAAAACATTCAAGTGATCCAAATTCACTGTCATAGTAAAAATTTATACAAGTAAAAAATGACAGCATTTCTTGCTCAGTCAATCATTACAAGCCAATATCAAGGAAATGATAAAAAAAAAAAAGATGAAATTCCCTAAGAAGAGCACCCACCAACAAAAGTAATGTCCCATGCCACAGTCAACACCCCTGGATGTGTCCAAGGGAATTTTACTATATCTGTTACCATAGCCCCCATTTTCAAGAGATAAAGCCATGGTTCTGCTTCCTTTGCTGGCACCTATTCCCTCAATGTCTGGCAGCTTAACAGCTCGACCACAGCCAGGAGCAGGACACCATTTCATATCAGGGTTGCTATCCACAAATGCCTGAAAAAAAAAAAAAAAAGAAAAAAGGATATTTGATTAAAATCTTCTCCAAAGTAAAAAGAAACAGTTTCAGCAATACTGATTTTTTTTTGTATATACATGTGTCACCAGTAGTTACAAACTTTTACCAGTCTCCTCAGTCTAATAGCGTGTGTATAAAATGAAAAACAAAACTAAAATTAAATCTGAGTAGCACATTTCTATATGTGAGGATATGTATCACCAATCCAACCAGTTGCGCATATTCTTCAGACAGACATCTAAACTGATAGAGTTTGAAAGAAAAAAAAAACAAACAGGAATCAAAATTTTCTTTCACTCAATATTATTTATCTACTTTCTGTATCAGGCACTGCTTCCACACCTGTGACTCATTAGTAAAAACATATTTTTTTGGCATTCTTTTAAGAATGGTTATAGCTATCAAAGAAGAAATATTGGGAAGAGAGAGTGAGGAATATATTGCATAGTAATTTGCTTGATATTTGTTATGGCCCTTAATGAAGACATGGAGCTTACAAAAAATCCCTTTCTCAAGGGAATGGACTATAGCTGATTTGGTGATTTTGGTACATAATCTTGGAATGTCCATGTACCCTTGAGGCAGTACTAAATATATATATATATACACACACAGCTATCCATTGAAATGGAATTTAAGGAATTTTGTATAATCAGGATGCATTGTAACTAAATGGTGCAGATTAGCTACATCTATGCTCTTCCTTAAACATCTCCTTTCTTTTAAATGTAAGCAAAGGCTCAACATGTCCATTTTAAAATTGAGTATTTAGAGATTTCACATTTAGCATCATTCTACATTTTTCCTATCATTTTTTGTTATCTTTTGTGTGTGCTGGAGGTATAAGTTGTGTGACATGTTCCCTATCCCCTTCTAATTTTTTTTGGTACAGCTGTTATGGTAGGTTTGTGAGAGCAAGCCTCAAGGATTCATTTAAATCCTTTTCTTTCACATTGGGCCTAACCTAAAGAGAGAGCCCGTAGGTGTAAAAAAAAAAATTGCTCTCCTCTTTTATGAATGCTTGGCCAAAAAACATGTCGATTAGTAAGGTAGTCCAACAGTGAGCAAAACCATCAACAATTGCAGATGCTACTGTACACATGCCTTAAACGGGGGCTTTTTTGTGTTTCAGAGAGACAAATCTCTCATCTTGGTTTCCCACTGGCATGATGGAAAACCTCAGGGTTGGAATACATTTAAGTGGCCAGATTGCAGGCTACTCACCCTAAAATATTGAAGGTGTCTAACTTTAAATAAGCAGTATTGTATCAAAACCTGTCCCCAGATTTTCTTCTTTGCAGGCACAAACATCAGTAACATCAGTTCAAATGACTGCTTAGACGAGTGGAATCTAGACTAGTTTTAGTTTCAAATGCATTTTGCATGTTGTCATCTAAGAGTAGGTGGGGGTAAGGATGGCTGCACATCTGGGGTCAGTAGCAGTCACAAATATCTGCACCCTCTTCCTTACAAGTCATAATCCAGGATCAATGACAGATCTGTAATTGTCCATAAGAGATTTGATAGTAGAATTAAGTAAAAATTTATGCACCATTTACACTCAACAATAAAGATAAAGGTGAAATTTAATAGCTTAAAAACACAGAGCTCATAATTCTGACTGATTTCTGCTCAGTTATATATAATAGGGAGAGCTCACCAAAAAAAAAAGAAGTCACAAAAATGAAATTTCACTCTTTCCGCCACGCAAGGTGACAAGAGCTGTCAGTGCATTATACATCTCAACACCTGACAATAGCTGTCATCACATTATACATCCCAAAACCTCTATCCTAAAACCTTTCGAGACAAATTTGATTTGAAAAATAAAAGAGGGATTTACCCCTTGCAAATTCAGCATCTAGCACCCCTGCCCCATTCACTCAAGGTATTTCTTTCATTCATCAGGTACTCCCTGCCTCTAGATCTAGACATGGACACTAGTAACACTTGACCTTGAAGAACAAGAACCTCGCACACAAGGTGACATCAAATTCAGTATGTTGATCTTGCTCGCCGATTGCAGTTGATGAGACATCAAAAATTTTTTGCCTTTTGCATTGCAGTAACAAATGCTCCATGTATTTTAGGGTCACTAGTAATGTTTTATAACGATCCATTTGTCTACTTTGTCCTTCCAGATGTTAAGGATATTATTCTCTTATTAATTCATAGCGCTTAGCATTCAAAAAGAAAACTTCAACTTATTTGTATAATTTAAAACAAGATATGGACGGTGAATTTTTTGCTCAGCAAAATCATATGTCCGTACACTTTTAATTGACTCTTCTTTCATCAAAACAAATTAATAATAAAATATTTTGTGGATTCAATCTACCTTTATGTCAAACTGTAGGTATCTGAGAGCCATGTCTCTAGACACAATGCCCTCAATAATATCCACAGGCACCAGCATGGAACAACTGTACCCTGGACAAGTGATGTGGTGAGCATCTCCTTCTTGAATCTTCAGGTTCAGATACCTGGCCATGATGAGAATGAAACATTGATACATACATATGTATGGCTATTCACACTTCCAATGCTGCAATTCTAGGAGTTTATGTCATGTTAGATGCAACAAATTTTCTGTTGCTAAAATCTATATTACATGTCTAAGCTAGCAAACAATCATAACATAAATTTGAAGTTAAAAGTGAAATGACCAATAAGGGTGGTGGGTAAATTATGCTTTTTTTGTTGGCTTTTAACACTTACTTAAAAATAGATGGCTACCAAGTGTTTAAATATCTTTATAAGAGAATAAAAATAAAAAAAAAAAACGTAACCACTAACATCATACTTGAATAAATTCATAAATACTTTATATATTTCAGTAACTTTAATTTTTGGTGGCAAAGCTCTCAGTAATTATAAACAAACAAAAAAATTCAGATTATTCAAGTGAATGCTTTTGGGTGTACATTTTGCAATAGCTCTAGGTTATGTATTCCATTTTTCATTGCTTCATCCTCTAACTGGACCTTTGAAATAGTCTTATGTCATGTCATGCCCGGTTTCAATGATAACTTGAAGATTTACTATAGATCTATATTCTGTGTCTACTTAGGATTTTCCATCGATCTTAATAATCGACTAAATTTAAATAATGTATCTTGTCCCCCCTCCAAAATAAAAATAAATTGGCCAATCATATTAACTATCATCAGATGAAGAAATAAGAAAGATCCTTATTGGAAATAATGGCAAGGTCTGAGTATGAAGATGGAGAGAACAAAGTTTTTCGTGCGAATAAGTTAATAACTTGATGACACCAATATTTTGGATGGTTTCAGCTACAATGCAAATTTTGATATTGGAATTCAAAACATAAATAAGAATATAAAAAATATAGGGAATCAATATAATATATCGGCCAGTTTTCCTTTCGCACAGGTTGATACTTAATGATGGAAAAATAGTGTACTCCTCATTGAATTATATTTTCACTTTTTTCTTTTTCTGTAAAATTTTACAGACGTTCAACCTTACAGATAAAAATTTCTGTGTGGCACGAGGACAGGATTTAAGGAGGATCACATAGCTGTTCAAACTATACGGAATTGTGTAAATTTACGAAAAATTCTCTTCCCTGATTGAGGAAGGTCAAGATCGCCTATGCTAAATAGAAAACCCGATTGATTGATTGATTGATAACGTCAATCGGTGCATGTAGCCATCCTCACAGTTCCTCTATGGGCTCTTTACGGCGTTTTGCTACAACGTTAAGGCTAGGAATTACCCTTAACGTTTGCGAGGCGAAAGCGACTTTTTTTGTAACATGGCCATAAAAAGTGCATTTATTGTAGTATATTAAGATAACAATAGAGTGATTTTAGAGGGTTGTAACAACTAAATGCAACATGGAATTTTTTTTAAATTTCACATACAGAACTTATCAGTTGTGAATAAACTACTCACAAAATTTTTTTATGTTAGATGGAATACTTTTTGCAGGAGACCGATTTTGTACATGTCTCTGTCTTGAGCGAGCTTTATATTACTCAGCTATATATAGAAATAAAGAAAGCAGTCAAGCAACGTTAGAAGCTGAGACAGACAAAGCTAGATCTAAAGATCTAAATATGCAAGTGACTGCAAATAAAGAAATAATTAGTATAGAAAAATCAACCACAAACCTAGATCTAGCTTGAGACCGACAAATAAGAAGAAAGACATGGAAACATTACAACAGATGGAATGAACAGGGTTCGAACCTGCACCTAGAGAAGGCACCTATCGACTTGCCGAGACAAGACCAGGCACTTAACCACTGAGCTACCCACATCTACAAAAAAAGATGCTTCAGGGACAGTGACTTTCATGCTGGCTTGAATCGCTAAGAACAATCAAGTCAATTTAGAACATAAACAAACTAGCTTCTAACGGATCTTAGAAAGATGCACATTTGACTGAAAGACATAAATGAATATAAAAATAAAAAAAGCAGTCAAACAACGTTAGAGGCTAGATCTAAGGATTTAAAGATGCAAGTGACTGCAAATAAAGAAAGAATTAGTATAGAAAAATCAACCACAAACCTAGATCTAGCTTGAGATTCTTCTTTAAGTTGTCATGTAATTGTCTATTGCTGTTTAATGTCTGGTAAAGAGCTGTCATCTATAGGTGCTGTGTGGGATATAAACTTGTGAACTGTCCTGAATGCACTATTGAGATCGTTAAAAATTATCTGTATTGTATGTGCTTTGTCTATGAGGAATGGATTGTTTGGTAAGGGTTTGTGTTTGTTTGATGATTGTTTCTGTAAGATCTGTGTAAACGTTCTTTTTCTGTATAGGTGTTATAGCACAAAGTCTGCCTCAAATTCTGCACAAATCGTTTACACGACGCGTGTAGGATTCAATTATAATCAATAGAATGTTCCATTTTTTGATTGACTCAACTCAGGATAACTATCTAGAACTGAATGGGAAAAAATACAATGATGAAAACGAGCATAGACGCGCTTTGAACCCATCTAACACAACGAAACTTATATCATTTTAATCTATGGTTTATGTTCTTTCAGTTAAGTATTGAAAAGTGATAACGTAGCGTTTACTTTTTAATTAATTAGCAATTAAATCTAATAGGAGCGAATTGCAGGTAAAATTTTAGATAAAAACATGGACTATGAAAATGCAGTAACCACACTCACAAATATGATGATAAAAATATCAAAGTAACACCGGGTTTCAAATTAGATTTAGAAGAAACTGTTGAAATTTGAACGATGTCTGTACTATGAGTAGTTCTGAAGATATTGTAAGTTAAAAAAGAGGAATTTTCTATTTTATTACATAAAATTCAGCAGATCTGAGCACTGGCTTTTGCAGACAGCGATTATCTGCGGTCACGGGCTGGCCTGACCCTGACAGTGATTGATGACGTTACCTGAGCCCGGCCCGCCATAACAAAGCTTGAGTCGCCTGTTCAAACTGGCTTTCGGGCGTATCCCCCCATTGTTCAGAATTAAAATGCAGCTTTTAGGGCGAAATTTTACGTTGTGAGTTACACCAAACCGACAGATTAATTACACTGGTCTAAAAATTGCTTTTACGCATCGCAGGGCCTGTCTCAGGCCTACCACTGAGATGGGTGGTGCACGGGTTCATGGATCAACAGCTCACAGCAGTCAGCTCAGCTCGAAAATAAAAGAGCGATGCAAACAGCCTTGTCTTATGATAGATTTTGAGATTCAGAACTCTTTTTTCAACACCTTTACATCTTTTCAAATGAGCAGAAAACATCATTTTTCTGGCTTTATACTGTTAAAATTTGGGGAGTATAAACCAAATACATGTACTGGTAAACACCTAGAAATCTGAGCCAGGTCAGAGGCACACTTGCAACTGTCTAGAGAGTCATAGCTGTGAGTGAAGAACAATATGGTTAATATCAACTATCCAATCGTTGTTATTAGGCAGGAGTCAACCACATTTGTGATCTCTATCTCTCGCTCACAGTCACTATGCATTTTTTTTGGGGGGGGGGGGGGCTTACACCTGCTTAGAGTACAAAAAACGGGTTCCTTAGCCTAAGAATCTTAGAATGTTAAGTGAACTTCCATTTGTAAGTTTGTCTTAGAAACAATTTTTCTCATTTCCAATGTACCTTTAAGCAGAGCAATGAATAAGTTTTGCTTTTGATTTTGTTTTTCTACCACCCATCTTAACTTGTCAGTCTTTGCCCTTTCTTTATCTGACACTTATTTAAACAAGAAAACTTTCAAGACAATCAAATAAGAAATGACTCATTCATAGAAAATGTAAATCAGCCAAGGCATATGGATTTAAAAATCTTAATCAAATGCCTAAAATAATACAAGTTTTGCATTTTTTCTAATGATACTCAGAAATATAAAAGGTTGAAACTTCAATAAGGTATTTATATATTAGCAAAAGGCATGGACTTGCTCTACTTCTGAAATGCGTTAAATGGTTTACCCAACCTCGTTCATATTTTCTAACACAAATAGTAAATTCAATCAAGTAAGGAAGAGGAATTCTGTAAAGGTATACAGTGTATTTAAATTTTTTATACTGCATGTTGTAATTAAGATATGAAATTTTAATAGATGCTATAAAGGAAATAAAAGTGATAATAATAAGAAAAAGAAAGCAGGCTCACTTTTCCCAGCAGTGTTTACAGAAACGATGACAGCATGTCATATGTACTGGCTCCTCTGCCAATAGAAATGTGTCTGCACAGATGTCACACTGTGGACGATAGTAAATTTAGATAGGTTCAAAACAAATCTGAGAAGTTTAAAAACCATTTAAACTTAAGTTTGCACGGTGCATTTCAGGACAAATTAGTAAGAGCAATTCCCAAATTCACATACACTTTGAGCTTATCCAGTCATAAAAAATAAAAAATTGTATTTGTTCTTTTTAAAAGTTTAAATCCTCAAGCAAAATTGAACACTTTCCAGATTATGGATCTTAAATAAGATTGAAAGTTTTCAACTCCAGCTTCCTCCTCATGTAAGACGTCAAGAGAGATTTGAAAGACATTCAACAATTTAAAACTTCTAAAAAGAGTTGTCTCACTGCTCTATCAAAGTTCTACTCTTAAAATCTTTATCTTCTGCACCATGCATCCGTGAAGTAAAGACACCATGATATTATCAGCGGGAACATTCATTGATATTTGATTCTCTTCTCACAACAAGTGTTGGACAATTTCTTCTCACAGGTGTAACCCAATTTTAGTGAATTTGCAGTGATGTAAGCATTGTTCTAAGAGACTAAATGAGCAGTATGTATTGCTGTGATGTTGCATTTTGTTGGACAAATGATCATCTGCTGTTTTTATGGATGCTACTAGATTCAGTCCCATAAAATTGAAGGATCAAGATGAATCTTAATGCAACACCTCAATTTGTCATGCCAAGTCAAGCAATCAAAAGGCTTTTCATTGTTATCACCCTAAACATCTAGACATGCTTCTTTTGTTTTCAAATCAAATCCTTCTAGAAACTTTTGATGATATTGATTTTAGTATATTTTTGTCACTTAGTGTTGCAATTGCTCTTTTCATAGCTTCTGTGGAAATCAGAGCAATAGGTAAATACTAAGAGTGAAAATCACCCACAGGAATACACATTAAGTGGCAAAGTTTGATCAATCAAAAGTGGTGCATTATTAATTTTGTGCTACTTAGGATGGAACTAGATCTAGAAAAGCAGATGACTTGAGTCACTCTAATATATACTGATATCCACATAAGCTATGACTCTGCATACTCAATTGCAAATTACAAGCCAAAATTAGATGTGACATGTTGCAGCTTGTATGGGTAATACAAGCATCGCACAACATTTTATTGCTATACTAGTACTTAGACTTGAACCCTGCAAATAAATTCTACATTTCCAATAGTATGCAGTCTAAACACAAATATCAGAAGCCAATTAAGATTTTATATTTTAATATTTTCATACTAATATTAGCAAATTTGATATAAATGTATAATGCATATATTTGACTCAAATACTAAGAAAGTTTTTAATTATCTGATTTTCTGCGCAATTTTAACAATTCTCTCCAAGCTGCAGGACTGAAGTTTTCTGTCAAGTTTGACGATTCATATTACATAAACACATTTCAAATGTAACCTGTTTTACCCAGAATTTTAAATCAAAGTCTTAGTTTTAGGAATGAAAAATCACTATTAAGTAAAGAAGCAAACAAAGCAGCTCTAATATAAAAACTTGCCCATGTCTTACATTCTCATATCAGATAAAAAAAACAAAGTACAATTTTTAAAAGGAACACATTTGACCATTGCTTAAATAATATATATACATAAAAATCATAAATGCATCAATGATGATTTCAAAATATATATATTTAGATATTTTTTAAGTATTTCTAATTAGAAATTGAACTTATGAATTGAAAAGTAAAAGAGGTATCAATTACGGTATATGGTTGAAAGCTTGACCTACTTTGGAATCTTATCAAGACCGTAATATCGAACTCTATATAGCAAGTGCTGCTGTTGACGTATTTCAAAGAAATAACATATTTTTCGCCCCAATTAGGCATCAATTTCGTGTTAGAGTTAGATCAACGTCTAATTTAAAGAGGTGCAATGACTTTGCATAGCATAGCTAGTTCTATTTTTAGTGCACAACACAGGCACATATTGTTGAAGGCTATGACTTATCACATTACAATTACATTACCCTTCCATGATCAAAGCTATTAGAGAAAACTTTGATACGCTCTAAAATCTACATAAAACATCAAATGGAAACAAAACTTAATTCTTAATAAAAAAAAAAATACTACATAGCTTTTTGGAACAAATGTAAGTTAATTTATGGATGAATTTCACAGGAATGTTTGAAGAAATTATTTTAAAATCACAATTTTCCCTTTTAGTGGGAACTATCATATTAAATTGAAGGATACTTCCTGCATGCACTTGTACAGAAGTGGATCAAACAATTTTAGCCGCTTTGAGAACCTATGCCTGAGCTAGAGGTGGGTTCAGACAGACTAGATATTCAGCAACATTACCTCAGCTTCAGATGAGGCACCAAAAGGAAGGAAGGAGTGAGTTGAAGAAGATGCCACGGGGCTTGCCAGGTTCTCTTGCACTTGAGGCTTCTCACTGAAGAGAGAAGGTGGGGGCATAACACCACATTTGTCACAGCAAACCACAGGGTCAATCATCCACGCTTCCAGTAGAGTCTCACGGGACCACTCTGTAGAATGACATAATTTTATTAAACAAGACAGGCAAACAGAGCTTGCAAACTCCAATAATTCTAGGATAAAAAAAACGTAAAAACTGACATGAAATAAATCTATGTACATGTATAACTATTTGAGATGCATGAGGGACACTAGTGAGTCCTGCTTCCATCCTTTGTCTTTTCATCCTTCTTCTAACTTGCTTTTACCATTTTCAGATCACCTTAGCTGTGAACTGGCCATGTAAAATATACAATGTATCAATCAATCAAGATGCAGTGATCATACTGAAAGTGTCAAAAGATACTTAAGTAGTTTTTATTAGAGTAGTCCGCTCATATTGCAAAATAAAAATGTAATCTATTGTGCCATGAGAGCTTCACGACAAACCAGACCTGCAAAACTTGATCTATAAAATTTTAGGGTACAACATTTATTTCCCACCTGAACATCCATTCTCTTTCCACTAAATAAAAAAAAGACATCTTATTTGATGCAACTTGTAAAAAGACATACAAGAGCAAGACCTCACAACTGACCATGGTTTCTCAGTAAAGCCTCTGCAGTAAAGAGTGGAACACTAAGCATGTCTGCTGTCTCAACAAGGAGCTGGTCTTTCGCTTCTTGCAAGTCCTGAGGCCTCAGCCCTGTGTATTCCTGAGCCAAAATTATAGGGAACATACTCTTAGATACTGTAGAGTCATATCATATTTTCTTTGCTACAGAGCTACACTTTTAAGATAAAAAGTCCAAATTTTTTGGCTTTTATACTTTTTTGTATAAGAAAATCTTTACCATGTCAGTTTCCTACAACATTTGGACCACGCCACAATGTAAATATCTTCAATAAGTAGCATTTTAATCATATGGTTTTAAGCTGAATATCAGACATTATATTTCACATTGCCTTTTTTAAAAATTCAAATATTCACTCCACAAATATTGTTTCTTCTGGACCTCAACCATTTATCAGAATAATAGGACATGCTCTATATTACTGTAACATCTTCAAGAAAAAATATGCATGGTGCAAACAAAAACATAATTGTTAGGAATTTCAAGGAAAGAAAAATGCCTTTGTAATCTTGTGATTGGATTGGACAAAATTAAGTCTCACATGCTGGCTCTACCTCTTTAAGTCATTTGCTCCTCCTATGATTTGTCTGCAGATAAAACTTTGATATCCACTATATGGTCACCTATACAGATGTTCTCTCCTCATCTACTATCCTTTACTGGCTAAGTCATCTAAATAGTCCCTCTTTTCTCTGTAGGATTCTCTTCTTGCCAAGTTCAACATAAAACATCCTCGTGTAATAATTTTTCTTTTTGCTATACTTTTTGTTCAATGTTCAAAAAAATTTTCTTTTCAAACCTTTAATTTACTTTTAGCTATTATCTGCACAGATGCTTATATTATGCTGTGTCTTCTTGCCCAGAGCCTACGGCATGTTGCACAACCAAGAGGAAAAAAGGCTTCTTTCAAGCCAATCTTTTTTTTTTTTTTTTGGGGGGGGGGGGGTGTGGTGATGATAATACTGGAGACAACTCAGCTTAAAATATTGATTAGCTGTTTGAATTTTTTTTTACTCCAGATCATTGACCTTTGAACACTTAGTAGATCTAGACCAAACTGAAAACAAACATAAAACGAAGGATCCCGAAATTTTTTCTTAAAAATTGAATAGCCAAAATTAAGTAACATACCTCTACAGGTGGCATTGATGTGTTGTCCTCTTCAGCAGGCAGTTCATCATCATTCTGTTTGAATAAAAAAAAAAGCAAGAATAGCCTCTGAGTTAACCCTAGACTTTTTGTTTTATATATTTTTTTTAAAAGATATAAAAAAAAATTTAATAAAAAAGACCATCTAAATTTCTCGTCACGGCACAACATAAAGTGGAATCTGCTTGAAGTCAACATCACACTGCGGTGCGTTTTTTTTTCTTCCTTTGTTTAAGTAACTGATTTTCTGATTAAGTCAACAGTTTGGGGACATTTTCACTTAACCTGGTAGATGGGAAAAGGTGAAACATATAAAAGTGGAGATGCCTAGGGATGCATGGGCAGAATATAGCTCTTTTTGTAAACCTAGTACAGTCAGTAAGTCACTGAGTATTAATAGCATGCTTAACAAGGCCTAGCTAAGTTAGTATGGTCTTGCGCGATTGTGACAGTAACAAAGAAAGGTGTGTAGTGCGTGGGTGGGATGGAGGCTGAGTGTGTGGGTGTGAAGATCTAGACCTAACTTATCGGGGGCTCGCATCATTTGAGACAAACAGTGCAGTTTTCTCCCCACTTCCGCTGGCCTTGATTAATAGCATCCTTTTCAGAGTCTCCAGTAATACTAAACATTTCTTTTTCTAACCAAGCCTTTTTTTTTTTTGGGTGAAAACAAAGCAAAAGTAATAATGGTCCCGACCCTTGTGAAAAGATAGTAAAGCTGAAAAATATATTACGAATTGTAGGTATGTACACATATTTTGTGTGTTTGTGTGTAGTACATCAAGTTGTTTAAATAAACCTCTTTTCAGACTTGAGTGGTTTTCTCTTTGCCTAAATAACTTGTATAAATTCATCACACTATGGCTATAAGTAATGAAGGAGACATTGCAAAAGTAGACCGCTATCATAAATAACGAAAGGGAGACAACCTGTTTTTATAACATCGATTTTCAGACTTGTTTCCTGGAAATGGATAAATGAACCTTGCTTAAAGTCAACACTTTTTTTTGGTCCCGAGGTGTTAACTTTAAGTGCATTCCACTGTAGCTGTGATTGAGATCAGTTTTGTAGGCATCAACTCAAAAGTCCAGCTCATGAACCACTGATCTATGCTTTGATTGTCATATTCATAATGGTTATGTTGAAATTGTACTGCAAAAACCTCATATATCTCAAACTAGACACTGTTAATAATTCTTGTCACAAATTACTAGAGTAAGACATTTTTTTCATTAATGCAAAGGTTTTATCTACTGTTTTCTTCATTAACTGCAATTATTTATAAATCAATACATCCTTTGCCCTGCACTTTAGTGTAGGTAATTAAGGCCTTCCACTCTTCTTGATCTTTCCTTGCTTTCAGAGCATCTGTCACTCTTCCAACATTTTTCTCTTTGTCCATCCAACATTTTTTTTGCCTTTTTCCTCTGCTGTGTTTTCCTTCAATAATTCTAGTTGTCACAAGATGTTGTAGTTTCTCTCCAGTACTTTCTTCTTGTGTGGATTGAGATGTAACTATTTGTTAGGACTGAATTCATTCTATAGAAACTCATTTTGCTTGCGCTATCTCACTCTTGTCTTGTCCATTATTTGATATTAAAGTACCCAAGTATTTGAAATTATCCCTTTGCTTGAGTTTATTACCTTTGATAAAGATGTATATTTGGGTTAAATTTTCGTTTTGATTGATGACTATTACTTCTATCTCTTTGCTGTTCAATTTCAACCCTTTCTTTTTGCTTTCAACAACAAGTAATAATCATTGCAAGTGTTATTTCCTGCTATTAATTCAGTGATATCACCATATCTCAAGTTTATGTTATGCCTCCTTCATTAATTTGGGTGTCCTTTTGGGTTTCGCATAATAATTTCACCGCAGAAAGAGAAAAGTTCTGGTAAAAGCATACATACTTCTCTGACACCACTCTTTATTTTTTTACATGAGCTGATTTCCCCATCAACTTGCATTGCTGCTGCCTATTTCCAGTACATATTTTTGATCACTTGTAGATCTTTTCCATCTATCTTCTGCTGTATTAGTTGAGAATTATCTTATCACGTCATAATCTGTTAAATACCTTGGTACTTTAGTATTTCAGAGCTGGTTAAATTATAGTTCGAAAATGTAGAAAGTATTCCCCCCCTCCTGTTCATCTGCTGTTTCTGCTTTGTTTTCAGACTTGCATCATGATCTTTCTTAAAAGTGTTATTGTGATATGACCCATAAGACTGATCATTCCAAGCCGCACAGGTGAGTCAGAGCGTACACATTCATCAGTTGACTGCTGGGTGGCTATAAAGAACTTTCTTCACTGTTGTGTGCTGTGTGTAAGCGGGGGTTCTTTTGCATTTAGGGTCCCGTCCCTTTGGCGACAGTGGCGCCATGTGGAGCGGGCATGCAGATTATTCCAAATCTAAAAATAGTTTGCTTAACCAAAACGGGTATATTGTTTCAATTATTGTACGTCGAAAAGAGAACAAAAAAAAAAAAAAGTATTTGCTCTTCAGCAGGAAATTGAGCCGCAGAAGGAGAACAATTTAGAGTTCTTATTGCAATAAGACACATTTGCATAGGCAACAGCTGGCAAATTTTTTATTATTAAAGCAGCTAAATTGCTTTTGGTGACATATGTTCAATGATCAAAAAATGCTTTACCGAAAACACCATTTTAGACTCAAGGTAGAGGGCTATACTGGCATGTCCATTCCTCTCGGCAGTGTCACAGGGTGTGAAACTATCTTCATTTTCCAAAAACAAAGGAGCCCCAACCTGAATCAATATCTGTTGGTAAAGAAGAAAAACAAACTTATCATTTGAAATTCAAAACATGCTCCACAACAAGAAAACATTTAGTTTTAAATGTAACAGTTTTCAGATTTCACTAAGCCATTTTACTTTCTTAGTTAGCTGATCAGTGCTGACAGAGTAACCCTGACACAAGTCACCAGCAGAGGTAAGATCACAAGCTACCTGTGCAGTGAGTGGTCTGCTACACTGGGCCTATTTTAATTGATTCTTTCAACTTTAAAATCTTTTTGAAACATAGGAACAATAAACAAGATGAGGATGCTGGCTTTTTATCTAAGAAATATCTAAAATCCTCTTTAACTTACATGTATACAAACTTGAAACTATCTTTCTAACTCATATAGTTTTTTTCACCGTATCCCATGTATTGATTCTATTTTTGGACACACAATTCATTAATTTTTTAATTTTATACTGCAATGTAATGAAATTTCAATCAAATTTTTGTGAGAGTGAAGGTGTAGTGTGTAAGTTTGCACTCATAGGAGTCATCTTCAGTATTTGAGTTACACAGCATTTTAATCCATTTTGAGCCACAAACTTGATTGTCTAACAACTTTAAGCAGTTCAAAGCAAATAAATAACTTATATTGCACAGTCACAAAGTCATACACAATAAATAAGATATTA
Source organism: Elysia crispata (assembly GCA_033675545.1). Lineage (NCBI taxonomy): Eukaryota > Metazoa > Mollusca > Gastropoda > Plakobranchidae > Elysia > Elysia crispata. The sequence continues at coordinate 310,715 of JAWDGP010002614.1, read as the reverse complement.
ATGAAATAAATATATTAAAAACGTTTATAATTATCACATATATATGTTACTACTGGCAGAAAATTTGTTTATTTGAAAAATATAGAGAAAGAGCCTCTTGTAACAGATAAGTTGACAAAATGTGTCTCAGTCTTTTTAATTGAATTTTTAATGCCACATGATCTGTGTTCAAGGGCAGTGATCATCTATTGGCTATTTTCAGTTCCTTGCTCTCCTAACAAACCCTGTCTTCTACTGTTTTATGTGAGGGTTGCAGTGTTTTTCTAACAAATGTTTAAGAATGACTTTGTCTGGGAATGTTCGTCTGTATATGATAATGTGTTTATTGGGTTCTGTATTTGTGGTAGTGAGGTTTGGAGGATGTTGTGTGTGAAAGATACAGCCTTGTGTAGTATACTGAATGCTCTGTTGAGATCATTCTTAAGTATTTGGAGTGTACAAACTTGATCAATAATCATAATAACCATTGGGTTATTTGTGTATTGCTTGGTGCATTGACTAGTCCTTATGGGAGATCAGTATAGACTTCAGCTTGAAAATATCTGTGGCAGTGATTTCCAACATTCTGCTGTGATAGGCCTGGGATGTAATTCGGTGTTTGTTTAAGACTATGTCTAAAGAAGAGGCTATCAGACCTTCTCTGAGAGTAAAATCTTTGTGGGTTAGAGAAGAAATGAGACTGCATTGTGTATCTTTTGCATATAGGCCAACATATTTACCTGCTGTTGGAACTCGCAAAGTTTGCAAAAACCTTAACACCTTTCTTCATGAATAAATTTCTATGCAATCTTTTTGCCACTCCCCATCTTGATCAATGCTTTTTCAAAAGAATCCCGAATGGTGTAAAAAAATTATGAGCTGCCTCTTCCCTCTTCTAACAACGTATGATGTTTTAATACTGCCCCTAACAGAACATGTTAATAAGGTGTGGTTATATTTGTCTGCCTCTTTTTTTGTCTTCCTCCTTCATTCATAAATGTTTTGTTGTCTGCAAGCAAGCTGCCTAGTGATTTGAGTTGACACATATCACTGGGTTTGTGCATGTCTCATCGTGACATCAGACATCACAGCCTCCACTCAGAAAGACCTTGATGATTTTATCTCTGAATGAATGGGATTGAGTGCAGTCAATTTGTCCCCAAATCCACCCTCTAAGAACTTAAGAATGTTTTCATGAGAATCACAAGCTGCTGCTATTGCTATGACTACTGTTTTCTGTCATGCATTTGGCCTTTCTGAATTTAACATCTGGAGAGTAAATTTCAAGAATTTTTGCCATGACCCAAATTTCATTATTTGGAACTGTGTCACTGTGCCATGTGACAGTGAGAATGATCTATTTGTCATACGAATCAAATAAGCTGTCCACAAAATTTGCCAAGCCAGCTATTCTACCATACCGTGCTGTGAACTCACCCCCATCTTCTTTGACTGTCTCTCTATTCTCTACTTCTACAATCTGATACTAACTTGGGTCCCAACGTTTTTAAGCAGCTTCTCATGTTTTCTCCCGTCTCCAACTCAGGCCTAGTGATAACTAAAGCGTGGTGCCTTGAGTTAATTGTTTACGTAATGAGGGTACTGATTTTAACTCTCTTGCTAACTGTGTGTCTGCAAATATTCCGAAGACCGTGCTTTGAAAGATCATTATCCATGTACAAGTTTCACTCTTTTTCTTTCAGGAGTCCTAACTTGTGTTGAGTGTTTTCTGGGATCTACAATTTTTGTAAATACTAAAAGTTGGCCTCTTGACTTGCATTTAACTGTTTGCTTCTCAGGATCATGGTGCAGCTGTCTTCTAACTTAATGTGTACTCTTTCTCTTCTTTTGACAAGGGTATTGTCTTTCAAAAGACACAATGAATGGCTAAATGTTATGTAGTGTTTTTCATGGGTGAGGTCTAGATGTCTACTGTGGTTTTAAGTGGCTTGGGGACTTTAATGGTGTGGATTCTAGAACAGGTGACAATGGTGAGGCTAAGCGTTCCAGACTAGGCTGTGACTCTAAGATGTTAGCCGCATTACAAGGCTCCTGCAGGTTAATTGGCGAGGCTGCTTGACTAATGTTTGTTGTCTTGTATGGGTCACTATCAGTTTTTTAGACTATAATCTGGGAGTAAGGGCTGAGTTAACTGTTGTAATTGATAAATAATTGGTACACTACTGGGTTTTGCGCTCTGTAAGTGTGATTGATTACAAAAAGAGGATGAACTGTCTGCATCTTGCATGCACTGTTGGCTTGCGTTTTTTATGTTGATCTGGGACCTTCAGTTGGTGCAAAAGTATTTTCGTTTTCTTCTGTTCCTGCCAAGTCTGGTGCTATAAGAGGTGTTGTGTATGTGCTGTCTATTTGTTTTGCTACTGGTGAGATAGATGGTTAGAGACACACACTTTGTCTTTTAAAACAGCCTAAAGACAGTTCCTCTAAGTGTCAACATGATGTACACTGGTCCAATTTTAAGGTTGAATTAGATGAACACCATTTGCTTCATGGGAATTAAATATGTCTCTTGCTTTTTGCACTAATTTTGCCCTTTGCCTCTTTTTTTGCTTCTGATTGCAAAGCAACACCTATCACACAGATATGTGCATGTCGTCTTTGTATTCTTTGACATTCAAACCATAGATTTATAAAATGTCACGCTGTGAGTTCACACACAAACATGTTCTTGGATTACTTAGTTTCTGCTTTAGTATTGCAAGCAGTTCACCACAAATTCTGCATACATTGTTTAAGAACTCTTTATGGCAGTCTAGAGAATGTTGCATGATGAATTGTTTATTATTTTTTCTAAAATTTTAAGAAAAGTTTAAGTGAAAAATTCAGGCATTTAAACTAAGCGACTTCACACATTTATAAATTTGAGAATAAAGAACAAAACCTAAGCAGCAACAAGTGGGTAAAAAATTAATTTGATCCTTCATTTTTTTCAATTCTCAAGATATTCCTCAATTAAGAAAAGAAAACTAATATAACTATAAATAACAGTTTTCTATATTACTCCCAATTATAGATATAAAAACACCAAAGTTTTGCAAGAGGCCCTCAGAAAATCTTCATAATTCATGGCTAAGTATCAAAAGTACTCCTTGGGGATGCAGGTTTGAGGTAGACATGGTTAGAATGGATGTAATTTTTATTATTCAACTTTCCAGACTGGTCAGTGTAGAAAAGTAACGCCAGACTCTATGACTCCGGTCAAGCCTAGGTCAGCTGTCAAGACTGGTGAGATTTACAATAGGCTGGTGATTGCTTTAACTAAAATGTAGTGAAGGAAGGAAATAGGTGGTTCTGTGGAGAGCACCCTTTAGCAAGATTGCTCTTAGCAAATCAATAGGACCTTTTTAATATAATGGCCTAAAGCAGCTGAACAATTGGAACAATGTTCTACCATAGAATCTTTTAAAAAGCACTTTCATCAAAATGATATTAAACTTAGGGAATATTTCTTGTCTTCACTCCTAATCCCTAATTATCTATCTTTCAGCATGTCGTTTTATTTTAGTTTCTTCATAATAATCATTCTAATGATTGATAGTTACATACACTGGACTCTATAAATGTAATCACAGACTTGCCTCTCTCCAGGAAATTAAAATCTGAATGGCTTGTTTATTATGCCTTTCACATCTACTCAGCATATATATATATATATATATATATATATATATATATATATATATATATATATATATATATATATATATATATATATATATATATATATACTACAGTTCATATAAGATTGTCTTTGATGAATATCCATCTGATAAGCACAAGCTTTCCTTGCAATTCTGCCGAGGTGAAAAATTATAACTAATTATAAGATCTAGAACAGACTAAATCCAAATCTTTTTTCCCATGCCTCTTTCTGTTTAAATTAAGCACTTTATGCACTTACAATACTTTAAAGAGACTCAATAAATTGAATGGCATTTGATAAATTCACAAAGGCAGAGTTATCAACATAGTGTATGTGGAAAGCGTATGACACAACTTCAAAAGGTTTATTTGTAAATGAAAAGATGTACTCCTTACTGAAAGGGGGAAAAGATTGACAGATTTTATGCTGTATTTCTGATTTTAGATAAATTTTTCTTATACGGTTATATACTAGCCTTTCTCACACTTGACTAGGAAAATTAATGATCTTAGGAATTGACAATTTCCTGGAAAGTGGTTGTATCTTATTTTATAAATAATCAAATGGGCGTAATCCACTATTGTTCAATCACTTAATTGAGAAACAGGCCAATGAGTACAAAAAATTACATTGAGACTGTGAGTCTAGTTTAGAATGACTTAGATGTAACCTAAGTCTAATTCTACCTTATATAAAATGATCAAAATCATAGGTCTTGTGCAGATAGAAAAATTTGCATCCAGATAAAGACTCCAAACAAAAAAATGTTATTATTTGATGTAGATTTCGTTTAAGTTTACTTGTTTTTATTTTTTGTAGACCTATGGTTATAAAGTCAGGTCCTCTTGATTTACTCTAGTTCTATTTAGGGTTTTTCCATCGATTTTTATAAGTAACAAGATCTATAAGAAAAAGAAGTGCCTTGTGGTAGATGTTCGAAGACGAACTAAGAGTAATCCAACGTTGGAAATAACGGCAAAGTCTGGATGTGAAGATGGAGAGATAGTGAATCACAAACACACAAACAGATGAACAATAAAGTGAACAACTCGGCAGAATCAATATTCTGGATGATTTTCATTTTTTTTTACGAGATTGACAGACAGCCTGCCTGAAAATATATATATATATATTGTCTGGTTTTATCCATTCGGGCAGGCTGTCTGTCAATCTTGTCAAAAAAAATGAATTTTTTTTTAACTTGGGAGGTGAAAATAATTTGGAAAAGAATCAGAAAAGGACCAAATTTAATTTAAAAAATCTGACTGAATGGCACGTCTTAATCATACAAATAAAAGAATTGCACGTGGCAGGCTCACAATCAAGTTTTGAACGTCAAGGAATGATGAAACTTCTGTCAACTACAACAGCACTGAATATATAGTCTGATTATGTTGTTATAGAAAGAGGTTGTTACGCAATATTTCAAAGCTATGTCCTTAAGTTTAATATGAGTTTATCACTTACCTCAACACACTGGGTAAGCCCAGAGGCTGCAGCATAGTGAAGGGCTGTATTTAGTTTCTGTTCAAAGAAAAAAAAAATGTTAATTTTTTTACTCATCTTAAAAAAAAACGACAGTCCAAAAACAAATGAGCCCTATTCCAAACTAATATATACTGTTAAAGTGAGAGAAAAAAATCCATTTAGATCTACATTTTTTCAAATTAACACAAATCACACAAAGAAAAGAAAGTTTAGTTAATATAACAATATTCTGCAGTGCAAAAAGTTATTCAGCTATTGAAGCTATAGTTACTGTAGTTGTGAGCGTTTTTTTTTTCTAACAGTCTTAGTTTTAGTTTCTTTTCCTTGTTCATACTTCAAGTTCAGTGTTACCAAGGGCAAAAATTAAGCCTTTAATTGGCTGGTATAAAGTCCTAAACTTTGGAAGAGAGTAGAAAACCATGAAAAAAAATTCTGTCCATCAATATGCAAGACTACAATTTAGGATTTCACAGAAATGAACTATGTGTGGGGTTGAGAAACATGTTTAGCAAGCTATTCTGATGAATGCACTACAACACCTAGACGAAGCATATTTTTTTTTCCTCAAAGACAGCTTATTTTTTTTTTCTGACTTAACTGCTTTATCATTACATATTTTTCTTCCTTTTTTTCAAACAACTCACAGTAAAAGAAAAGTTGCTCCATGCACAAAAAAGCATAATCTAAGAGACCAAATTCGGCCTTTAATTACTTTAAGTAATTATCATGTACATAGAAGATTTGAAGTCTTGTTGCAGCTTTTCAAACTAAAAGCGAAATTCTAATGAATATCTGCAGTGGTTCTCTTGGACAACTTTTTTATAGCAGGTAGAGGGGGGGGGGGGGAAAGGGATAGAAAATTGTCCATGTAGGAAACCATTTAAAATTAGCATGGTAAGTATGTGATACAGTCATACACTGTGATGTATTTCTAGTCTTTTCTGGGCTATCAAAAGCAATTTTCATGAAGGGTAGAGCTAAAAAGAATCGAGGCTTATTCGTTCACTAATGCAAGTATCTCTACCCAGCAGCATATAATTAGGAAGGTATTCTAACACCGAGCTACAGGTACCTTTTCTCAGCTAATGATTATTTACACTCAGGTGTGCCTAAAAACTGACTTCCATGGGGACAATGCCATAAATTATCATTACAGAGCTCTGTAGAAAATATAAGGGGTATGATTGTTGTTGGTGATGCTATCCTGGTGTTTCCTTTGAGTGTCCACTGTCTAAGCTTTCTTTCCATTAAATACATACAAAATCTTATTGTTATACATTATACACAATTAATGTAAAGACCACCCTGGCTTGTTACCTGGTAAGTAATTGTTCTTGCTATTTGGCCTTGCTCATCAATTCATGACCAAAAATATATTTTTTGCTATATTATCTACAGTTATCAAAAAGTTAATTGCAATACAGAAATGAACCTTGCTTTCCCGAGTTTCCTAAAGAATAGAATGATACTCTTGCAACAGCAATGGTATTTGTCTTCAGCAAGTTAATTTTTAATACACAAGAAACAAGTCCGCAGTAAAAAAGATTGGAATAGGGTATTTTGAGAAACTTAATGTAAAGTTACTTAAGACTTTTATGTAAAGAGTTATCACCACCAATAGAATACTAATAGTCATCAAACTAATTTTATACAATAAAAAAAAATCACTACAATGCAGTTCAGTCATCTTTCCATTAACCCCCTATTTAATTTGACATGTCTGTGGTCTTTCTTGGTCGTATTGAACAAGTTCCAGTGCATGTGGCCTGATATATTTTTTTTAATTTTGCTGAGTATGATTATATTTAGGTTGGTTACTAATTTTGAAAACATGTATTTTCATATATGTTTGAAATTTGACATCACCTCATAAATTTTTTAGCATATCAATATTTTGAAACAATCATGAATAAAAAGTGCAATTGCAAAGACACCTCATCCTGGGCTGCCAAATCAATCTTCTCAACTTGGCCCTCCTCAAGTTTTGCTCCTCGCCACTTCAGCAGATAGTTGAGGCACATTGCTCGCCGATTACATACAAAGAGACTCTGGCTGTTGGTCTCCATGCACACACAGTGCAGTGACGTCTCTTTCCTTGAATTGGTTTTATTTGGGTTCCCTCCCTTTGAGAACAGGAATATCCTTGAGACAAAGACCAATGAGATTGAAATTATTGAAAATGACTCGTTGTTATGTAATAATTAAGCTACCTACGATTTATCAAAACAAAAGTTTGTAAGGTGTAAGCATTTTCCTCCTAAATTATGAAATCATGAAAACTTGAAAACAAAAAACAAAATAACAATAACTTAGGATGGTGTGGGCAGATGAAAAGAAAAATGAGATACAAAGATAATCCAGCATAGTATGCTATATGGAGGGCAAAAGGGGAGCAAACAGAGACAGAGTCTGGAAGACGTAACTAACAGAATAGTCAGGTTTGCAGTTGGTGAAGTCTTTCTTGAGGCTGAAAATAAAGAAGGATGATTTTGCCATCATCTTTGGTGCCCAAATGTCATCTTGATAAAAAGAGCCAAGTGGAGTGAAGAATTCAACTGCATGATACAATTTATGTTTTTTAAATTAAGATTAGCATGGGAAAGTGACTGGTGCATAGTATTCAAATTCAATTTCTATTACATTTCAATAATGATATCAACTTTCACCGACTCAAAGATTGTTGTTTTTTTTTAAAGAAAAAGTAAATTAAGCTCACTGACTCTTTTTGTACATATATAAGTAGTCACGGTATCCCATCATATCTGTGTGTGTGTGTGTGTGTGTGTGGGGGGGGGGGATTGTTATTAATATCTTTTGGTTGCAGATGCTATCAAGTAATAAGACATGTATGCTTTAGATCTTCTTTTAGTCGCCTCTAGTCTCCATTAATCTTTGTTATGTTGGTCTGATAAATGCAAAATTGCAATTCATGGTGTAAAAATACCTCAAGAGCATTCTACCCTAATTACATCACATTGCCCCAACAGTTAGCTAATTATTGCATTATGTAATAATTTGCAAAAATAATTATGTGTAAGTGTGAATGAGAGTATATAAAAAGGGACAGGGTTTGGAAGTTGTTTCTTTGTAAGGTAAGCTGCAAGATCCTGTTTTCTGAAAAATATTTATAAAAATTATCAAATTGGTCCAAGTTTATCAATTGGTCTTTGCATTAAACTTAAAAAAAAAAAAAGCAAAGAATATTTATATTTTTAAAGGAATTCAATTTACATAACAAGTTGTGTGATATGATAATGATTAAATTCTTTAACCAGAGTTTCTTGTCATGTCTGATTAAACTCTTTTATCTCTCCATGATATTTGAGTTGGCATAGATGATCATGATGTTCCAACCAAACTTACTTCTCCATATATTTTATTTCTATGCACCACATCTTATTTACATAAGTAGTGATTAGCCTTATTTTTACCTACAATTCTATTGAATCATAACAAAAACATCTTTATAATTACATACCCAAGCAATGTCTGCATTCCGTTTCGTGCAGCAAGGTGCAAGGGAGTCTCATGCTGATGAGAGTCTCCATAAGAGCAGTTTGGATCTAATACTTTTCGCAGCTCACTATCACTGCGGTAAAGCCGAAGGGCCTGCACTTCATCACCTGATTGCAGATGTTTGCGCAGCTTGGAGGATGCACTGCCCATGGCTTTAGCAGCCAAGCCCTCTTCCTTAAACTTAAGTCCAAAAAGGAAAAAAGAAAATAGTTCAATTATAAAAAAAAAGAGTCAAAGTAGATCTCTGGAGACTTCCTATAGCTCTTAAGAAAATCTTTTTATGAGTTTCTCACAAACTTGCTTTGTAAGTCTTTGCATACGCACCACTTCCAAACAGGTCTCAGACATATTTAACATTACAGTTTGGTAGTGAGAAAAATGCATTTTCCTGAGCTTCTCTTGGCTGAAACTTGCAAAACTTTCAACTTAACTAGATAGTGTTGAGGTATGATAATTGGGAATTTTATTTTATTTATCATTTCAAGGTTAATGCGCTGTAAAGCGTTAGTGTGATTCGTTACTTTAATAATCAAAGGCTACTAAAAAGACATACATGTTCAATCATCATCAATGCATCCACAATTTTCTAAAAGTCATGTTACATTAAAGTCAGACCCATTGTTGACTTGCGAAGAAATGAGTTGTAAATTGCATCTTTTATATTTGATGAGTGACACTTGACCTGATCCCATCTTTATGATTTCCTCTCAAAGATGTTCTGTTTATACCAAGTGACTAACACTTCCTCTTTCTTTACAAGGTGCCCTGGTCATTGTTTTCAGAATTAACTAATTTTCTGAACAAAAAGTGCTGTCTACACTTATTATATAGTATGTTTTTTTTTGCACTGACGATGATCTCTGTAAGATTTGTTATGTGCTTGATGAGAGATGCATTGCTCTGTGTATGTGTGATGAGAGAAGTGGGCTTGTATGCGTGTGTATAGGAGAGAGTGAGTGAGAGACTGCATTAGGCACTAATGTTAAGGACTAAATAAATTTAAAGGACATCAACTTTATTCACCTGAATATCAAAAATCACAAAAAAAGCAAACACATTAGAGTTCAACTGCACCATAAATTTATTAAACAGACTTTTACTGAATTTTGAAGGCATCAACAGCATTGGCATATAATGCAGTAAAGCCTATGAAATGAAATGCTCTGTAGACTTAATTATGCATTTACATGAAACATGCATTCAAAACAAATTTGAAAAACAAAAGATAGTTTCAAAATTAAATTGCAACATACAAGAGATATACAGAGGTAAGATGAAACTGTTTCTGAAAATAATGAATTTCCAGTGATTTTTAATCAACAATCTTAATGGAGTAGGTGGAACTTGTTATAGATACGGCACTAAGTCTGTGATAAAGTAGAGTCAAATACTTTTCTTCATTTTACTTCTCTTTGACAAAATTTTATTTTAAAAGGTTAAAAAAAATGTCTATTGGTTATTTGCATTTGAAAATCGACTTCAGTTAGACTGAATTTTACACCTTGATTCTTGCTAAAAAGAAATTTGGGGCAGCAGTCTCAATGTAGACCTAGACTCTAGATCTAGCATCAAGAGTTAGAGATCCGATAAGCGCTGGCTTTGGAGATAAGTTTTCCCATAGAATGAGTTGGGAATGACAAATCAGGTTGTTCGGAGGTATCAGTCTTAAATCCACTTTTTGAAATACCCGTACTAAAACATAGGGAAAATAAGGCAAATCAGGTATCCCTATAATGTACTGAAAATAACAAGAAAACAAGAAGCTTTCATAAAACGTACTTCAAAATATTCATGGAAGCTGCCCCAAATGTTGATTTCAGGGCTTGAGAGCTAAATTAATAGAATTTTCAAACATCGCTTCCTCAAAAATACATCAGTGACTAGAGAATACAAGATAGGAATTTTAAGCAAACTCTAAGTACCATTCCTCACACGGTTTGGGAATAAGCAAATTCTACTATTCCCAACACCGGTTGACAATAGACACTGTGTTACCAAAAAGGATATTTTTTTCCAAATATTATAATTAAAAGATTTTAATTAGATCTAGATCTCGCGATCTACACCTAGACCTAGATTGGTTCAAATAATCTAGACTTGATCTAGATCTAAGTATATACACACAGAAAAAGGACCACCAAAAAAATTGCCTTTCAAGCAAATGGCTAAAGCCAAAGGAATCTGTACTGAACACCATTATATTTTACCTTGAACTATTCTTGGTATAATTGAAGTTATCAGCCTAACTCACTCCGCTTTAAAATTGTAATATTCTCAATTAATTTGATATGCTAAACACGAATGAGGGTTTTATTCGTAGCTAATAAATACTTTTCAAGATATAATCATTATTGTGTTGCTCGAAAATCCTATTAAACTACAAGTTTCGAATTCAAAGAGAAACATTCAATTGTGAAGCCTAACGTGAGTTGGGCCGATATCTGCAAATGTACGCTACTCTTAAATTTATAATTCATTAAAAGAAACCAACAGAGGCCTTCTATATCTTGGTTTAAAAGCTCAAGAAATCATGTGCAATTCATCGTACGTAGCTTTAGGCTCAAAATGGATGCCTTGCTCTAAGCTGGATACTTACCAAATGCCAAAATAGAGGGTCCTATAGGTTGTGTCATTTTGAGGTTGCCACACAAAGAAAGAATTATACCACAAGATCTTTAGAATCTAGATTCTAGATCTCTAGATATTCAGATCTATTCTAGATATTGACCTAAAATGGATCTAAAGTTTCAGCTTATAATCTATTATAGATCTAGATCTAGAAAGATGAGAAGCTATGCTAGGCCTAGATTCTAAATTCTTAGTTTCATATCTAATCTAGGCCTATCAGAGGAATGAAGTTTACAGGGTTACCTAGATCTATGAGGCCTAGCGGAAGTGATTGAGGTTATGTGGAAACTTCCGATCATTGCCGATTCTCCGATCACAGCGGTTTGTTCGATGCCAGATAGGCTTAACCTGTGGGCTTCATGGCGAAGACAATTATCCAGAGCAAAAGGCCTATGCGCACTTAGGACAAAAAATTATAGGAGATGGAATGGGGGAAAGAAAAAGACGAGGCAAGAAAAGAGATTGTGCTTTATCTTAAAACTTTTGTGTTAGCTAAGAGGGCAAGCACCTGCGGTGAAACAACAGTAATGTTACTGTTAATGTTATACTTTTTTTTTTAATCTGTCAGTGGAAGTTGGTAAACGGTTGAAATGGGGACTGGGGTCACTGGACATGCTTCCTTTAGTAACGGGGATATGTTAGGAAGGCAAGAGACTATGACTGTGATATAAGGGGCAGTTTAAAATTTGAATAGCTTAGATTGTGGTGACTTGTCAAAAGATTCCTGAACTACTCACTGTTCAGACAGTAAGGGTAGTTAGCAACTTTAATAAAATCCCATTTTATCACAAGTTATTGTAAATACCAGTGGGCCTATTAGTATTATGGTACTAGTATCATGAATTTTTGGAAGGCAGTGGATAACTTGGCAATTCTAAGCCTTCTTGTATGGTTTAAAATGCTTCTACAAGGTTATCGCGTTCCTTCGTTATGTAATCCTATTAAATTTCTTGGGAAGGACATAGAGCGTTTACACGGCTCTTTAAATGGATTGCGAAAGTTCAGAATTAGTGTTTTCTATAAACGTTGATGTTCATGCTACACAGAATCCAGAGGTAACGTGTAAGTCTGTTCTGGTGATAACGTTCATAATTATTTTTTTTATAAACTTTCAAGAGTGGCTTCTGTAGCTTCGCTTTTGTTCTTTCTTTTTAGTCTTTTTTTATAATCATCAGTGAATGCAAGCTAAGTCTTCAATTTGATTTAGATTCTACCTAAATCAAGAGCGGCAGTGTGGGTAAACACGCTTTTTTAACTATTCATCTTGAACAGTTGTGTTGATAAGTAGATTTGGACTTGAAAGTTTAAAAAAAGAAAACGAAATTAATGCAATTCTCTCCTACTTTTACTGATAGAGCTGTTTGAGTGGGAACTATTTTAATTCGCAACCATACAATTAAACTTGAAATTAATTTCATAAAAATTAAAAAAAAGACCTTGGTTATCAATTTATTAGTCACATTTCTTCAGTAGGGTTAAAATTGTATATTAAGTTTTTCAGGAAGGGGATTTGTGTATGGTGGCGGGAAGTTAGTTTTAGAAAAAAAAAAACACAAATTATTTTTTGTTCTGAGAACTAGTCAAAATACAGGTCCATTTTGTATCTCATGGATCTCGGATGCATAAACATGTGGGATTGAATGCGCTGTAATTTTTACTTGACAAATTATTTTTAAAAACAAATTTCAAACAATAAACGAGAGCAAGAACAAAATTAGAAATATCGCAAACAACAATCTCTTTCAGAAATCTGTGTCAATATGAGAGTCTTTATGTGGGACTACTATGGCAGCCGATGGAACCCTTCTTAGCGTCACAATATTTATAAAAATCGCTAATATTCTACATAATTATGTGCAAACAAGATCTACGTAGCCTAAGACGTATTTATCAAATGTCTTAAACATTATGACAAATATTCCTCTCTCTTGGCAATTCGCTGCCCTATCTACAATGTCCCTGTTCCTGCTAAACCAACTTACAACACACATTCTCTATATCAAAAATAGAATAAGAACCTCATTCCTCCTTCTGCCTCATTTAACCACCACCGTCAAACATATTAACCTTACCTATCATTTGGTTAGTTTCCTCAAGGCACCCCCGCAATCCCTATTTTCCCCCGGACCCGGTATCTTGATCTAGATCACTGTGAGACTAGTTTGTCTGGTAAAAGAACCTTTACCTCCTAGTAAATTAAACCAAAATATGAAATCTGAAGACCGATCCCTTCCGCATCTTTCCAGTTCCCCTCCCCCTCCTTTTTCCCCCATTTGTTACTATTTCGTTTCGTGTAATATTCTACAGTAACCGTAACTTCTTTAACATCACACTCTGTACACAAAATGTAAAAAACAAAAATTCATTGAATAAACAAATAAAGATTACTTCCTTTGTTGACTTTCTTAATGCGTGAAAGATTGTTTTGTTGTTGTTTTTTTGTTATTTTGGTGTTGATGGTTTTTTTGTTTTTTTTTTTTTTTTTAACTACGAATCTATTGCTATCGCTAAAGAAATATTACAAACTTTGAGAAAGGCGAGAAAAAAAAAGGCGAAACAGATTTGTGCTAAGACAATCAACGTGACAAATTTATTTCAAAGCGGTTACAGCAAACTAGTTATACCTCACTCGGAAGACAGAAAAAAAAATTTTTTTCTCCCCACCCCCATCCCTCTCTCTCTCTCTCTCTCTCTCTCTCTCTCTCTCTCTCTCTCTCTCTCTCTCTCTCTCTCTCTCTCTCTCTCTCTCTCTCTCTCTCTCTCTCTCTCTCTCTTCTTTCTCACTTGTCTCCTTTTGCCAGCCGTTCTCTCTCTTTTTCCCTCTAATTTTCTTTATAAAAAAAAAAAAAACACGTAATATTTTATATAAATGTATATACATATACAGGCAATATAAATTTCTCTGTGTCTTCCTATTTAAAATAATGATAAAGCATACACATATATGTTTATTGCCTTTCAATTTGAAACTGGAACTCTACACAGACAAGAAATCGTGTCTCGTAAAACAAATGTGTGCACGTAAAAGACAAGATTGCAACATCATTCTATAAACCATTCGCTGTGTCAACATATTCCGTGATTGAAAGTAAAGAGAAAAGATGAACATTCAGAAAAAAGCATGGATGTTTAAACTAAATGCTAGAATCTTTCTCACCAAAGGAAAAAAGAAAACTGAGAGACCAAAGAACCATTCCCACATTGTCCTACATGGAAGTATTGGAACATTCATTTAAAAGTCTTCCTTATCTTTTCAGTCCTATCATTGCATTTAAAAGTCTAAAGTTAAACCCATAACATTATTCTGCTATGCATGTAGTTAACAATTGCTTCATTTATCGTTAAGTGATAAAAAAAGAAGCGATTAAAATATTGCGACCTAAAGATAAGCTTTTGCAACGAGGTAGGACTCTTTCAACAGATAAAAAGTGAAATTATCGAAATCGTAACAGATTTTTTTGGAATTACGAACATTGAAACGCTTTAAAATGAAAACAAGGAAAGTGATTGCGGTCAAAGAACAAAGAAATCAGACTCTAAGAAAAGGCAAGCAACAAACATCGAGAGTGACAATCAAGCAACATCCACACACAGCATGCTGTTAGTAGGAACATTTATAATTACCGTTCTTGGTAAGTAAAGTTATATTTACAGTCTAGTCACTTTTTTGTCATCTTTTTAGTTCTCTCTCTCTCTCTCTCTCTCTCTCTCTCTCTCTCTCTCTCTCTCTCTCTCTCTCTCTCTCTCTCTCTCTCTCTCTCTCTCTCTATCTTTATTTCAAATTTCAAGATGCAACGATCACAGTGATCTGATGTAATCCCAACTTTGAATATCTTTAAACCGATATAATTACATTCTTTATAAGATGTAACATAATTTCATGTCAAAATTTAAAAAGAAATGTTCTATTTAAATTGTCATCATTTGGGTTTATTTTCCTTGTGGTCACTTCATCCAGCATTGTTGCGAACAAGGCGCGTACATAGTTTGAGATGTTGAGAAACCATTAGAAATGTAAGCTATCCTCTAAGATTCCCTTCCTTCAGTTTTCGAATTTTCCTGGGAGATTATGATCTGAATTGCGAGGTTTGTAGCTTCTAAAACAGTTCCTCAGGAGATTTCTGCTGACCTCCTTAATTTTCAAGAAAATAATCTAATTTTAAATCATAATTTCTCAATCCACGTTTATTTTTTTTTATGATATATTAGTCACATAGAAAAATAGGACAAGTTGAAGTTAGAAAATGACGAAAACTCTTTAAATTATCAAGTTGGAAAAAATATGTTGTACAAGGAGGATATGTTCAAGTTGGAAAAAAATAATGTTTTACAGAGGCGGATATGTACATAATTTATTATACTTAATTTTACTTTATAATTATGCGATTAATTAGTCATAGTACCGGGTAGTATTTAATTATAGATAACGTTCCCAATGTTTGCTTTTGAAAAAAATTTTCTGATGTACAAACTCCCCAAATCTTTTCTGAAAGCCAGTGGTACAGCAGCTGGAAAAGGCTCGACTGCCCAAAAAAATTTTGATTGGTTCTTAGTGCTTTTAAGATCAAGGAGTCATCTTATGACATTAACTCTTTCTCTCTCTCTCTCTCTCTCTCTCTCTCTCTCTCTCTCTCTCTCTCTCTCTCTCTCTCTCTCTCTCTCTCTCTCTCTCTCTCTCTCTCTCTCTCTCTCTCCCTCTCCCTCTCTCCCCCCCCTCTCTCTCTCTAGATAGATAGATAGATAGATAGTTAAGTTAATGAATTTCTCTAAAAATTTTGAGGTTCAGCACCATGCATGATCTTGCACCACAGCACAGAACATTTGTAACCAATGTGCAACTCCTTCGGGACAGGTGTCACGCTGGCTGGCTGATTTTTTGTTTTTTATTGAGGCCAAACAAACTGCGTTGTTCTGCAATGCAAGCAGAGCAATAAGTTCGTTTTGCCTTGACAACGCAAGGAAAGTTGCTGATATTATTTTAAGTTAGTGTCAAAATGTTGCAGTTTGCTACTTTTCAAAATCTAAAGTAAAGATTGGAGACGAATGATCGCCGATGTCTGTAGCAGACCTCCAATTGAGAAGAAGAATTATAGTAGAAGGAGGAAGAAAAAGAAGAAGAAGAAGAAGAAGGAAAGGGGGACTTAGGAGAAGGGAAACGAGGAGGAGAAGAGAGAGAAGCAGAAGATAAAGAAGAAAGAAAGAGAGAAGGAGAAGAAGCTGAGAGGATAACGCTAGCAATCTTTCGCAACATCTACATACATACATCTTCATGTTCAAACATGACAAAACGTATAGAGGAACATGTTAAACGTTTTTATCCAGTTGAACTTGAAGTTTACTCAATCTATTGACTGTCAATGAATAGCCAAAAATAAAAATGTAAAATTTTGATCCATAAAATTAATGCCTACATAAGAATAATTAGAATATAGTAAAATTAGAGACGCTTAGTACAGGTGTAATGTTACAACCTCAAAGCATTACTCATGGAGGCGGCTCACTTTCCTCACGGACTCACATGGTAATAATAATAATTTAAAAAAAAATTCAATTTCATAATATCTTAGCTTTGACAAAGCATCATCGTATGAGGTGGAAGCAAACTTTGGGTTGAATTGAAATATATAAACTTCTCAGCTTAACCGATATTTTTTCCCTCGACAGGTCTTGTCGCCGGAGACCAGTGCAAGGACCAGATCGAAGAGTGCCGAAGTACACACTGGCTGCCGCATGAGAGAGACCCGTTACCTCAGCAGCGATGTGAGGCACTGAGAGCTCTGTTTCAATGTCTCTCGGATCTGGACTACGACTGCGCCAAAGATGTCCAGAGAGAAACGTTTACCCAACAGGCTCGCACCTGCTACATATCCAGTAAGTGTTTGTCTAACTGAAAGTTATGTAGATGTAAGGAATGTGATAGGCAAACTAGAAGTTCTTTCTATATTAATAGAAACTGCGAACAAGCCTCCACATATCTGGTAAGCCGGAAGCCACTCTATGAGCTAATGCCTAGCGGACCGAAAAGTACTCTGTTCATTGTCTAATTGGAAACGATTGTATAGCTTGTAGGCCTAAATTCTTGTCTTTTTCACGAGTATCATAGCTCAAATCTCCTGAGCTCGGAATGGTGCACCGCGCGAACGTAATATCAACTTTGTAGATTATAAGTGAGTATTATGTGAAGCTCTATTACTAAGCAAATATTTTATTTGAATATAACTGCAAATAATTATTGTTTTATATATTTTTTATTATGAATAAGTATACATGGTTGGACAGTAAACACATAATTATGCACACGATTTCAAAGAATAAATTTAGTAAAATAAAAATATTGTGATCTTGAAACTAATTAATTAGTATAGTTACATTTAATAAGAAAGATAGAAATCCTTTACTAACGTTTGATAGTGAGTAACTATGTTCCTTTTAAAACAGTAACGCGGTATGATTCCACCTCACTTTCTTTTAACTATTTTTTAGCAGATAAATGACATTTTTTTTATAATGGAATAATACTATTGCTGTTTCAACATAGGTACATGTATCATAATCAATCTGTTTAAACAAATGTTTTAATAAATCAGATGTCGAAAATTTGAATTTGAAAAAGTTAGGAGCATTGGAACTCGATGGGTTTCCTTTTTTCATGCTATTAGCTACAAAAAAAAAAAAAAGAAGCTAAACACTTAATTTTTTCTCCGCTAATAATTATTCTGTAAATTTCGTGGATTTTTTTTTTTTATTTGAGAAGCTTTAAAAATGCGTTGGCTTGATGTGAACATCTCAAAATGTTAAGCAATTTGTGACTCAATATGCACGAATGTGTGTACATGTCTTCCGTCGGTAGCCAATTCACCGTGCAGCACAGAGAGGAAGAGGTGTCAGACTGAGCATGAAGCTGACCTTGACCTTGACCCGGTGCGCGCTTGTGCCCGAGCCACGGCCTGGGTAAGCTGCCTCAAACAACCGGATGTTGTGTTCCTGTGCGGACCCGAGCTGCCGCAGAAGGTCAGGGACATTTGGTATGACAGGTGCTACCTCCACCCTCACACCCCGGAGAAGTAAATCGTTGCAGCGGATTTATCCAGCTGTCATGAAATTTGTTGCATATTTTTATGCGAAAAACACTGTTCTTAACTTATTTAATAGATTCTTTCCTTCGTTTATCTTCTTCCTTGACAACCTACTTTCTTCCTTCGTCTGACTCCTTATCAATTGTTTCACCCTTTTATTGGTTGATCTGTTTTGCTTTTTCATGTTTTTTTTTTTTCTTTCTAAATCGTGGCACTTTACTCTTTCGCTCATTCTCATTTTCATTGATCCTCGATTAATATTTTCATCATCACTGATTTCTTTCATAAGTTTCTTTTAAAACCTTTTTATATTTTTTATTGCTTTTATTCGGTTATTTGTTCTTTATTGATCGTTTTCCTTTTTGCGTGTGTTTTTTTCCGCTTGCCTTTACTTTCCTTCATTTTTTTCTTTATAGGTCGCTCCTAACTTCTACGTTATAGATTGCTTCTCTTTACTGTAATTTCTTTTTTTTTTTATTATCTGTTTGCTCAAACAATTTCGACATCGACTTCTTCTAGAAAACCAATAAAGTTCAAAAGATGTCAGTCCTCAAGAGTTTGCTTATTCTCAGATTTAAATTAATTAAAAAGAAAAAAAAATAAACAACTCAATCACCTCTTACTTCTAATAAGACTCTATAGAGCTAAGATGACAATGTTTAGAAAATAAAAAAAAAATTGGCTAAAGAAGTAATGGAAATAAAGAGAAAAAAAAAACAAAACAAAATTTAATAAATATAAACTGCTGGGTTTTGAAGAATCTAACATTTCTAGAGAGAATATACAGCTTGCATCAGTGTGCCACAAAATGCACCGACGTCACAAACAACTCGAATGCTTTTCTGGAATAGCTTTGCTAGCTGCTTATTGCTTGCTGTAAACACTTTAACACGCTAAATACCGTTGTATGAGAAAACTGTCCTTAATAAAGTCTAGCCTTCAAACAGGATACGATAAACAGGCTGGCTGAGACAAGCGTTGATACAGATTTGAGTTGCAGTGAACAGGAATCGTTAAAGAAACCAGTATTTTTCATACCAGGCTCTTAGTCAACCAACATTCATTTTAGCGTTATAAGCCAGTTTACAAGCTGCGATCTTCTCTGAGAGATTATTGTAAAAAACGGCAATAAAAAAAAATTGTAATTTTCATGTTTAAACAAAAAACAAAAATCAAAAACGCAACATGCCAAGGCTGGACAATAATGCTCACTTGGCCAAGAGTCGCACCACCTTGCAAAATTAGAGTTTTAGAGCTTTCAAAAAAGACCTCTAACTGCCACTGATGTCTTTTTTTTTGTACCCCGGCCCTTGAGGCGACAAATTTAACACACGTCTGCCTGTCTTTACCGACTAAGGACATTTTGTTTGCCGGGCGCAAACATAAACAACTAACTCTCACAAGTCCTTAACAATTTCGACCAAAAGATTCACCAATAGAGTAGGATGTCCATGACCCTAGCAATGTACCGGTAATGAAAACAAAAATCCTTGCAAGACTGACGACATGTCTCAATCTGAAGGAAAAAAACAAACAAACAAAAAATATATATAAGCCTACAAGCCAAGAATAAATATTATTCAAACTTTTTCATTGTTCGTTTGTTTTATTGATTTTATTTTTATTTTTTATTTTTTTTTATTTTATTTTATTTTTGTCTGTGCTGCTTGCACCATAGTCTTATTTTCTGCAGAAAATGTCACTATGGTAGTAAAAAAAATGCGTATTTCACATGAATAGCGGGAAAATTACTATTTATAAATCATGAGAAAATGTAACAAAAAGCCTTGTTTATAAGCCGGGGACGCAGAATAATAAACGAACAGATTACAAATCGCCTCCTCGTGTGAGGCTGCCAAACACCGGAAGCCGAACATCAGCCATTTCTTCTTGTCTGGCAATAACAATTATTGCCTAAAGGAAAGACAAAAAGAAAGAGATACTGTCTAATGTAAGTAATGTTGTTAATTGTTAAAGTCCCTAGCTCTAGATCTAGCTATTGAGGTGTATTCTGAGATTTCTTGACTGACGTCGATAAACAGTGCCAAACAGCAGAATACATCTCTCTCTGTCTCTTCCTTTGCCCCTCGCTCTGTCTGTCTGTCTGTATGTCTCTCTCTCTCTCTCTCTCTCTCTCTCTCTCTCTCTCTCTCTCTCTCTCTCTCTCTCTCTCTCTCTGTCTCTCCCTTTGCCCCTCGCTATGTCGGTCGGTCGGTCTGTCTGTCTGTCTGTCTGTCTGTCTGTCTGTCTCTCTCTCTCTCTCTCTCTCTCTCTCTCTCTCTCTCTCTCTCTCTCTCTCTCTCTCGTTTACTCTCTCTGTCTCTAATTACCCTTGATTATCCATTACTCTTTATCTCTCTATTGATATTTTCTTTCTATCTCTCTCAGTCTCCTCATTTGTCTCTAACTGCATCTTTCTTTATCTCTCTCTATCTGTTTGTCTGTCTGTCTCTCTATCTCTCTCCCTCTGTGGCTCTTTTTCTCGTGGCTCTCTTTATCTTCCATCTCCCTCCTTTCTACCTATTCATCTGTTTTTCTCCTGCCTCGCTTTCACTCTTCCCCCATCTTTTTTTTTTCTCTCTGTCCCACTTCCTTCCTCTCTCCTACTCCTGCAACTCATCTCTTCCTTCTTCTCTTTCTCTCTCACCTCCTGTCGTTCTCCCTTTCCGTCTCCTACCTCCCCTCTTTATTTTTCTTTGTCTCACTCCTCATTGTTCCCTCTCTCTCTCTCTCTCTCTCTCTCTCTCTCTCTCTCTCTCTCTCTCTCTCTCTCTCTCTCTCTCTCTCTCTCTCTCTCTCTCTCTCTCTCTCTGCCTCTCTCTCTTTCGCTTACTAATCTTTATCTCTCTGTCGCGCTTTCTATCTCTGCCCTCCACTCTCTTTCGCTTTTTCTCTACCTATTTCTCTTTTCCCTCTCAAAAAACAAACTCTCTTTTCTTATACTCTTCTTCCTTTTTCATCTCTCTGTGTCTCCTTATCTCTTTTCACTTTCAGTCTCATTGCCTTTCTATCACATGCGTCCCTTCCCATTCTCCTCCCTTATTTCTCATTCTGCCTCTTTCAGTTACATATCACAAACATCCTCTTTTTTTTTCGTATTTTCCTCTCTAACCCATCTTGTTTGTTTAAATTATCTCTCTCTCTCTCTCTCTCTCTCTCTCTCTCTCTCTCTCTCTCTCTCTCTCTCTCTCTCTCTCTCTCTCTACCTCCCTGTATGTCTGTCTCTTTGTTTTTCTGTCTGTCTGCCTATCTGTCTATCTCTCTGTCTGTCTGTTCCTCTTTTTCTTTCTTGTTTTCTTACTCTCTCATTGGATTTTCAGTCTCATAAAAATTTTTCTTCGCTCTTTCTACTTTTTAAAAAAAAATGTATTGCTTCCACTCTATAGATATGCTTCCTACTAATTGTATAATTTTTTAATTGCTACACGCCTTTATTATAAATCTGGGCGGCGAAAAAAAAGGAGTATAGTTTAAAAATAAATTATCATAGTGCAAGTTGCATGAAGGGCTAGATCTAACGATCGATGCCGTAACTGTGAGATCACGCCGATCATTCTTCCGTCGCACCAAATTACCACATAAAGCCTCGACATCTCTAAGGAATTGGCTTAGAGTCACTAATAGCACTACTACCTCCGATGTGAGGCGTTATTGGTCTGAGAAGAATTCTTGCTCTTGTCTCTAGTCTACGCAGCTACCACCTGCGGATTAAAAATATGGATTACTGTTCTTGACTTGGTTGTACCCTTCACCCTTCGCAGACGATTTGCATACATTCGCTTGTTTTAGAACGTCATACACCAACATCAAACTGGTAACAATCCTGTCTTATACAATAATTTATAAGCAACTGATCAAATGTTCAGGGGATCAAACTGCTAGTCAAGCAGATAGTATACTGTAGGAGGTTAATGACAGTGAGACGCAAATCTCTATGGATTTGGGTGGGCCGCATAACCTTTTTGAAAAATCAATTCACGAGCTAATCATGAGATGTTCAAAATTTAGATCCATTTGGTAGCGCACTGAATGTCAAAACAAAACGAGAACACCATATAAATAAAATACAGTTTCAACTGTTCTTCTTCCGATCTCGCACAGTCTTCTTCGTAGTCACAAAAAGCTTAAGCCAAGTTCACCGACTGTCTCTCCTTTAGCCAACATTTCAAAATTAGAATTATGTACCATTGAAACAAGAATATCTAAGATCATCAAAGCTTTGCAATTGTCTAACTCTTCTTTCATTTCTTTTTCAAAACAAGGAAAAAATACATAAAAGCCATAAATAATAAAAAAAAAAAAAAGGGGGTGCAACACATTTTAAACTAAGGGAAATAACTTAGATATATATGTGTTTTTTTTAAATAATTTAATTTGACACCTTATTAGATATTTAAATTTTTTGTTGTATATTTTTTTTATTTTAACATAAATTAAATTATTTCAATTTTTTATTTTTAATTTAAAAGCAAATTATATCTTAATAAAATTATAAAAACAATTCTACGTAAATGATGAAATACAGCTGCTTTTTTATAGTGTTCAATTTTGTTAATAAAATCACAATTTCGTCTAAGTTATTATACAACGATACCAAACATTATAGGGTATTCTTTGGTGGCTTTTCAAGCCCAATTTATTATCACTAAAGTTAAGAAACTAAACATATGATAACTTGGTCCAATCAACCCATTCCTTATCCCCCTTGTACGAGCCAGGATTGGTGCATACGATGTCCTCGACTTCAACACAATGAATTCACATTCCTACTCCGCAAGCAAGAGACAGAGTACCTCCCTCATGACTCATTGAAGCAGAGGGCATTAGCAATAAGAACATGGAATAAAAGATCACTAATCTTATTAATTACACCCACAAAAGCACTATCAGCTCTCGAAGGAGAGGGGATCAGTGCTTCTCTCCCACAAATAAACTCAAACCAATAAGGGCCCAATAACCTCTCTCTGCGCCCCCCAAAAAAGAAAGAATGATTTGCATGACAGAAACGACCCCACCCCTTCCTCCTAATAACCAAAAGCAAGAAAGTCACTAACGCATTCACTAAAAAAATTAACCTACCGGGTCAACCAAATAGAAAAAAAAATCAAAATAAAAAAAAAATCCGATAAGTTTAAGTCACGTAGATGTAGAAACCAAACATGAGAACGTATAGGCTTAGGCGTTTTCCTTAATCTTCATGTTTATCAGATTCTCTTGCTAAAGAAAAGCAGATTACTCAAAATATTTACCATGTATCAAACGGTAAAGCCGTATTTATGATGATTAATTAGAAGTCTTGTTATTTGGTCATGGGGAACAAAATTAATCATCACAGAAGAAACGACAGCACGGATTAAAAAAAAAAATATAATGGGAAGAACTCAGATACAGGTCACCAGGACTAAAGTAAAAGCACATGTAGGGATTGAACAGGATCAAACGACACTGGAAGATGTTTCTTAAAAATCTAGAGAATTAAAGAAAACTTATGCTACTAAGTACACAAAACTATGGTGCTATTATTTAATGTTAAGCCAACCCCGTCGACTAGATCTAGATCTATAACAACATGTACTTAATGGATAGCAAACTGACTCCAAGACTAGACATAACCCTCAAATCAAAAACTGTTACGAGCGACTTGGTTTCAGCTTGAAGTTTTGACAGTCGATCTTCAGAAATCTTTTGCGTATCCAGCTAGTACAGTTTTAAATTTTTACTCTCTCTCTCTCTCTCTCTCTCTCTCTCTCTCTCTCTCTCTCTCTCTCTCTCTCTCTCTCTCTCTCTCTCTCTCTCTCTCTCTCTCTCTCTCTCTCTCTCTCTCTCTCTCTCTCTCTCTCTCTCTCTCTCTCTCTCTCTCTCTCTCTCTCTCTCTCTCTCTCTCTCTCTGCAATACGAAATCTTTGCCTATTATCAACAAGACTGATTTGTAGGTGATTCACTCCTTCATCATAATTATTTGTACACCATGTATTGAAGATCTACAATTTAACGTACTCGGTGTTCAATCCTTGGTGACAACGCGCGGGAGAGTTTGGAACGATCGTCCGATTTTCAGCTGCAGCACAGCCGTTAACTTTCACACACGGGCTGGCTCGAAGGTCGTTGATCCTGCATGACGTCATCAATCAGGGTGTGCGACATACACAAACATTGTGACGGACTCAAAAAAAACGTTCAACCTGAGGAGACTAACAAGATCAGTCGAATGTCTTCCAACGTGGTTTCAACATGATGAAGACCGACCAATTTTGTGTTCAATTTCTAATTACCATTTTTAGTTATTGTTGAAAGTGTGAAAATTGGATTATTATTATTATTATTATTTTAAGTACACACGAGTTTTTATTTTTTTTTTCAACATGATTGTTTTATCTCGTTGAGTTTAGAAGAAAGGAATGACTGATGAAGTTTTTTTCACGCCTGTTACTGAGAGTTGGCCAATTGAAAAGGCAAAGTGTGGAGCAGAAATGATCACTGCAAAATGATACAAATTGATACATTTCTTATTCAAACCAGGCTCCTGTAAAATCGAGAGTTCGAGCACATCTTGTCGATATATCTAGCTTTCAAGTCTGCTTCTTGGAAAAAGGCATAGATCTTTAATAATGATTTGAAGATGGACAGTTTTTCCATGACTACTACAGTGGTGATTTCTAGTGGCGAATCGACTTTGCGTTATGAAATTTCAAAATTTAATTCTGGCATTGTGAGCTAATGCGCGACACCGCAACTTTTCATGCTCATGGTTATAATGATATTACGATAATAATGATGGTGATGATGATGTTGATAATAATAATGATTACGTGGATGTTAATGATCTTCATGAAAATGATTATAATAAAGAAGAAGATGATGATGATGATGTGGATGATAATAATGGTGATGAAAATGATTACAATAAAGAAGAAAAGGAAGATGATAATAATAATGATGTTTATGATGATATTGATGAGGATGTAAGTATCATAATCGTGATGTTAATGTTGATTTTGACATAAAAAATTATAATACGCTAAAATAATTAATTAAAAATAAAAAAAAAACCAATAAATTTAAATCGAAAATAATTCAACTGACAATAAGAGTGATAAACAGTTTCCTGAGGCATAATTGAATTATGGAGATAACAAGTTTCTCATGCGTCGGGATCTAATCTTGTAGTAAACGAGGCTTATAACATGCCTGGTTGGTACAACAATATCAACAAATTACAATGTGTGCAATCCGGCAATATGCTTTTCAAGCCTCACAACACGTCAGCTACAAAATGGAAATTAAAAATAAAACAAACTCAATTTCAATAATAGACGTTAGGCCTAAAGGTCTGAGAGATATTAAACAGAAATGATGAAAAGAAAAATGAAGAACTTCGAGGAACATGAATTATTAACTTTAGACATGTAACAAATCCTAACACAATCGTTTAAAAAAAAAGGAATAATTATCATGATGCACATAAAGGCATGCACACATGTACACAAAGAATCATCATCGTTATAACAAAGGCATTGATATTGCATTCATAATTATGCTCTTATTCACTGAGGTTTTCATATGCTTGTAAGGATCTTAACTTAGGGTGTTTATACTCGTACAAGTGGTTGTGATAAAAAATTACAACTACTACTACTACTACTACTACTACTACTACTACTACTACTACTACTACTACTACTACTACTGCTGCTGCTGCTGCTGCTGCTGCTGCTGCTGCTACTACTACTACTACTACTACTACTACTACTACTACTACTACTACTACTACTACTACTACTACTACTACTACTACTACTACTACTACTACTACTACTACTACTACTACTACTGCTACTGCTACTGCTACTGCTACTGCTGCTGCTGCTACTACTACTACTACTACTACTACTACTACTACTACTACTACTACTACTACTACTACTACTACTACTACTACTACTACTGCCGGCGATGAATTCGAAGCATCTATAAATCGTTGCTCCTAACTCCACAAAAAAAGCATTTTTCGGTCAATTTCTCTTAAAGTCTTATCCTAACCACTGCTAAGCACTAATTTGAAAAATCTAGCTCTTATAATTTTTACCTTTAATTTCCTGCCTCTTCTTTACTCTAAATTTGAAATTACTATACATTTGAGGCAAACATTTTGTTATCGTTCTAGATGTTTGTACGTCCAATGGCAGGTGTTGGTGCATTCGGATTCAATGTTTGTCTTTGGTGCGATTCGGATTTTCCCTATCACGTTTGCAAGTCACTCAGGGAGGCTTAGTAAATACAGACACCATGAACCTCTGTTTTGTGCGAGACTTGTGCAGTGGCGTATTGGTATAAGCTGTGCTTTCTTAGAGTGGCAAGGCGATGGTGCCGAGGAAATCGATGTTCCTGATTCCACAAATTCAAGCATTTTTCGATCATTTTCACTTAAAGCTTTTTCCTAACCAACGCTGAACACTACCTAAAATTCGAGCTCGTATAATTCTTACTGACTTACTACTAATACTACTGCTGCTGCTTCTACTACTACTACTACTACTACTACTACTACTACTACTACTACTACTACTACTACTACTACTACTACTACTACTACTACTACTACTACTACTACTACTGCTACTGTTATTTCTACTGCTACTGTTTCTACTACTACTACTACTACTACTACTACTACTACTACTACTACTACTACTACTACTACTACTACTACTACTTGTACTACTACTATTATTTTTATTATAATCATTATTATTATTATTATTATTATTATTATTATTATTATTATTATTATTATTATTATTATTATCATTATCATAATCATCATCATCATCATCATTATTATTATTTTTTTATTACTATTATAATTATTATTATTATTATTATTATTATTATTATTATTATTATTATTATTATTATTATTATTATTATTATTATTATCATCATATTTTATTAATGTTGTTTTTCTTCTTCTTCTTCTTATTCTTCTTTTTCTTCTTCTTCTTCTTCTTCTTCTTGGAACTGAGATCAATCATCAGGTATAGATCTTAGATCTATCCATTTTGTAACTGGTGAAGAAGTAATCTATGATTTTCAGACTAAGATCATTATTTAAAAACGTAAAAAGGAAAAGAATAAATTAGACCTGCTTTTTCTTGTGCTAAATTTTACACCTTTTTAGAAAGTAAAATAGAAGCTAAAGGTTGTTAAGATAATAGAAGCCGAACACTGATGCCGTGAACGAGCGACAATGGCAGCAGACGACCGACCAGGCGAGCTGACCTATAAAATTCAGTCGACGAGGTTCCCCTAGCTTGTCTCACCAAAGTAACGTGGTGTGCACTCTCATTTTTCTTTTTTCTCCAGTCTTTCTATCTGTACGGAGAACTATCGAAATCATCTAGATAATATATATAGTGAAATATCTTTAACTAGATCTATGAGACATGCATATTCTAAGCCTTTATGTTTACTTGCTCTTTCATTGCTTTGTAAGCTACATGTAGTTTGTGAATAACCTAGAACAAGGAATTCTGAACTTCGTGTGTTTAGGCTAAAAGCTTCAAATTTCTACGTCTAGACAGAGATTAAGATTTTAGCTTGATTAGGATAAAGTTAATAATCATATTGATGACGGACAGCTGGGCATTTAACAGTCTCCGATCCATTAGTGAAAACGATGTGCTATGATTAAAAACCAGTTAAATCATCATAAATTAAGTAAAGTTTAGTTTAATAATATTTTCTATGTTTAGTGCGTTTGCCATTGCTTTAAAGCTTCTTTCACCTGCTTCAAACGAATAGGATGCATTATGGATCTTTGATAATTCTTTGTTTCTTCATCAGGAAGAATAAAATCTGTTTTTTCATTAATAAATAGTAGATTGCTATAGGCTACTATTAACCTTTATCTCGACCGTACATCCCACCTTTCGTATATGCCTATATTTTGTTATTTTGTTATCTTGCAGCTGTTATAGATTTTTTTAGAAAAACATTCAGCCTTCTCTCCGCCACATACACACATGTTCGAGTTGAAATGGAAAGAAAATATAGACCTTCCGTCATGAGTTCCACGGCTGGTGCAGATCCGTGATTTAGCTATTGTTAAAATAACAATGGTTTAACTCACTTTCTTTCTCCATTATCTCCTCCAAAACCACTCAACGTACAGTGAGGAAGTTTACTGAATTTTGATATGCCACGATCAGTGTCCCATGCGGTACAAAAAAAAATGAAAGACGAGTTATTTATTTTGGCTAAAAAAGTGCTTTTGAAAGTTAACTATGTTTTTATTGTAATATTATTAATTCAACAAAACTTTTGCCAATTTGTTAGGATGAACCAAATAGCATTTGAAATTAAAAGACTGCTCTCGGCGGTTTACAATAATAAAAGCTAAAAATTGTTGTAATTTTGTGAATATATATATATATATATATGCCTATATTTATTTATAAAATTTGATCTACTCCAGCGTAAAAAGTCGACTTATTGTTAACAAGGAATTGTACTTTAAGAATAACAACGTTAAATTAAGCCATTTTATTAAGTTGCCACCCTTATTTTGCCTTTCATAAGTAATATTGATTGCGACTAGATCTAAAAAAAAATTAAAGCTTTAGCAATCCAGGGCAACCGAAGAATTTTTTTAAACCCGAGAACTTAAAATTTATTTTTCTTTGTAGTTTGTCTTTCACGTTTTTACTTTTTATTGGATTGTACTTTTTCACCACATCAGGTCGAGCACTGCATTGTATTTGTACTGGGTTATCGGCACCACTTTATGATCTCGGTGGAGGGATAAATTGGAAAAAAAAAGGGCTGATTAAAAGATTGCACCAAAATTAATTTTAATTCCCCCCCTTTGAAATCTCTCTTTCATTTATAGAGCGTGTTCAAGACAACGTGAGAAGAGAGTTAAAATGTCTTGTAGTTTAAAACTCTACTGTGATTGGCTTTGGAGGAGATATAGAGTATTGTTGTAAGTTTGCTTTTCTCTAATGTAGTTGTGTGGATCTGGAGGAGCTATATCTGTTATTGTTGTAAAATTTTCTTTTCTTCATGGTAAAGGTCAGTTCATTGTTGTAAAGTTTACTTTTCTTCTGTGCAATTGTATGGCTATGAAAGATCTTTTATTTTTTGTGAAGTTTGCATTTCTTCAATGCAGTTGTCAACCCCACCTATTCAGTTGAACGTAAATCATGCTCGTGTTTATTAAAACTTGTTTATGAAATAAAAAGTTTGAAACATAGCACGGTTGAAAAAAAACATTTTTTTTTCGTTGCGTCTAGATCCAGTCAATTTTTTTTGTTTCATTGTATGTGTAGCTTAGCAGAGTAACCACAGCCTATGTTAGCAGATAACATGAGACCGAGAACAAGATCGTATCGCAACAGTTTTCAAGATCTTATCCAGCTTATCTATCTCGGCTCAGAACTCAACCCGGGTGTCCGAAGTGCTGCAGTATTTTCTGGGTCTATATTTATTAGATCTACATGAGCGTGTTTTTTTTTTTAGCTGCGACAACGTCAGATTCTGTATGAATATTTTATTTATCTTTTCTTTAGAAACGAGGATGGGTAATTTGACTGTAATCGATTTGAACTCAGGATCTAAAAACTTTAAGTATTTCTTCCTCCATTTATAAAATTCTTTATCATGTCTTATACACTTGTAATTTGCTCCAGATAATTTGAATCTGGATTATGTTAAGATTGAAATAGAAGCCTACGTTTGGATCAGTTACGAGACAAGAAACATACTATCGTCCACTCATAACGGCTATTACCAACAGGTTTTTTTTTTTTTTTTTTTTTTTTTTTTTGGGGGGGGGGGGGTTAAAAAAAAATAGCCTAAGTTACTGATTCCATCCATAGATCTTCTTTGAAATGGTTCACAGGGATCAGGGTCCTAGGAACCTCGGCTTAGCTTCCCCCCTCAGGGTCTCTGCTCAACGGAGAATGGAGGCTGATGACTAATAAGAGGCACCTCATTCATTACAACTTTTGACCCAACTCGGCGGTAATTAGGGAGCTTTAATGAGGAGGTGGGAGCCAAATGTTTTGTATGTGAGAAAGAAGGCTGTTTCAGATTTAAGCATCCTTAGTCATCCTCAACAATCTTTTAAGGTCAGAGAGTATATTTTGACTGTGAATAATTATTTGGTACATAGCAGGTTTGCACGTCCGAAGTTCACGACTCTCTCAAAGCAATGGAAAAAACTAGCTCGCAAACTCCTCTTTCACCAGCCACAGTGTGTAGGTTTTGATTTAAAGCGAGAACAGAAGATTTAGATTCAAGAAAAGATTAAGCAAAGATAGTCTATTTAGGCCAAAATTGAACTGTTTCCGAGGTTAAATGGGGA
>JAWDGP010002614.1:165000-275000 GCA_033675545.1 Elysia crispata | reverse complement strand
CAGCAGCAGCAGCAGCAGTGGTGGTGGTGGTAGTAGTAGTAGTAGTAGTAGTAGTGGTAGTGGTAGTGCAGTATCAGTAGGATAATGCTAGTGGTAGTGGTGGTAGTAGTAGTAGTAGGTGGTGAATTAGTGGTGGTCAGTGGTGCGGCAGCGGCGAGTGGTGCAGTAGTAGTAGTAGTAGTAGTGATAGCAGTTATGGCAGGTAGGTAGGTAGTTGGTGGTAGTAGTAGTAGTAGTAGTAGTAGTAGTAGTAGTAGTAGTAGTAGTAGTAGTAGTAGTAGTAGTAGTAGTAGTAGTAGTAGTTGTTGTTGTTGTTGTTGTAGAAGCAGTAGCAGTAGTAGTAGTAACATTAGTGGTAGTAGTAATAGTAGTAGTTGTAGTAATTAATATTAGTAGTAGTAGTAGTAGTAGTAGTAGTAGTAGTAGTAGTAGTAGTAGTAGTAGTAGTAGTAGTAGTAGTAGTAGTAGTAGTAGTAGTAGTAGTAGTAGTAGTAGAAGTAGTAGTAGTAGTAGTAGTAGTAGCAGCAGCAGCAGCAGCAGCAGCAGTAGTAGTAGTAGTAGTAGTAGTAGTAGTAGTAGTAGTAGTAGTAGTAGTAGTAGTAGTAGTAGTAGTAGTAATCGTAGTAATAATACTAGTAGTCAGTGCATTACCGTTATCGTGATGAACATCATCATCTTCAGAAAAGAAAAAAAAAGCCAAGAGCTCTTGAATGCTCTTTGTGAGTGATCTTTTTGCACGATTTAACATTTCCCTTCAGTTTGGTTCCTATTAAGCTGTGTCTTACCTGTCTTGGATTTTTCTTTTTTTTATGGAAGCATTGAAGTTGTCTAAGACAGTCTTTGTTCAATACTGAGTGTTATGACCTCCACTTCTTCTTACAACACAATTACAAGATCGATAGTTTCCTACAGTCAAAAAATGCTTAGTGTCTATTCGATCTATTACCTGTGTATGGAGCTCTAAGTGGGTAAAATAAATCGAAAGAAATTTTCAGTTTGGATAATGGCCATAGTTTCTAGTGCACTCTTTGTGAATGAATGATACCCATGAAAAAAAAATGATACCGCCTTATTGAGTGATTATAATCATCATACTGATTCATTTATCTTTGATAAATCAGGAGTTGGCTGTGTATAGAAAGTGACGTTTCTATTTATTCTTGCCGCTTTTTCTCTTGCTGACGTTTTTGAAGCAGTGTTACCCCCGAGTTGGGTATTTAGAATGACTTTTAACTTCTAACCCTCTTCCGGACAGTGTAGTAATGTAGATATTAGTTGGAATGAATTAAAAACTTCAAACTATGTATCATTGGATAAGATTTTCCACCTTTAAGAAAAGACATAACGTGTGTGTTGATATGTAATAAGAAATTATATGTTGCTTCAACGATTTTTTTTATCTACCATAAACATGATGGAACCGAAATAAAAAAAAAGGTTATCAACAAAGCCTTCCTATAACATTAAATAGAAGCCATTTTTTGTCGCAGAGTTTAAGCTGAATCTCAAACATGGGATCGACACAAGTATCATACGAGGCTCGAGGGGACTTCAACAAGTCTTTGGTCTAGCTATGAAGGGATAAAAATAGAGCTTTTTAACTTCACAAACGTACTTTGATTTTTCTACATAGTTACCACACATTTCTGTCTCCTATCTTTGACCTTCAAAAGTCTTTGAGAGTAAAAGGACCCGAAATGGGTCCTAACCAGCTTTCAACAGCTTCAGTTGTCATAGAAACGGCGTCCTTTGAGTAAAATTTTAAAATTAGGAACAGATAAAAGTCTGAGGAGGCTAAGTCTGGTGTATAAGCTGGTTGTGGTAAGATTTCAAAGCCGTACTGTCCTACTACATGAACTGATTGTTGTGCCTTGTGCGCAGGGGTATTTCCACGCACTAGGAAGACCCCATTAATGAGTTTTCCACGTTTTTTCTTCATCAATTCGGACCGTAATTTTATCAGCGAACCCTCATACATGTGGTTGTCTCCTGTTGCGGCTTGT
Organism: Elysia crispata; assembly: GCA_033675545.1. Taxonomy (NCBI): domain Eukaryota; kingdom Metazoa; phylum Mollusca; class Gastropoda; family Plakobranchidae; genus Elysia; species Elysia crispata. Next base: position 272,997 of record JAWDGP010002614.1, on the reverse strand, counting down.
CCGTTTACCAGGTATTCAGTCATAATTAACCTTCACAATCTCAGAAACACGGCAACATGATCTTTCCACTTGTTGAAAAAGAATAAGGGGTTTTGCATTGCATGGAGGACATTTTTTATGCTGGATCAAAATGATATATCCATGTTTAACCCATAGCAATCATGTTTTTAAAGAAACACGTTTCATTGGATTCCACCCGAAGTATGGTTTGCAGGACTCAACTCTCGGCTTGTTTTGCTCACTGGTAATAAAGACAAGGTACACACCAGGCAGAAACTTTGTCCATGTTGAGATGTTCATGGAGAACACTTACATTGACTACACACTGATTCCAGTTTCACTCCAGAGCTGTTTGACAGTTGTGAGTTGATCTTGTAGAACCACTGTCTTCACTATAGTAACATTATCTTGAATTAGCACAAAAGGTGGGCGCCCTTCACGATCTTTATCCATCACCGACATGATCCCAGATTTAAATTTTTCTTACTCAGCATATCACAGTATTGTATCATGGACTTTTGTCACCATAAACTTGGGCCATTTCCTAAAAACCATCAGATGGGGATTTTCCTTGCATGTGTAAAAATTTGATAACCTGGCGATCCCCAGCTGACTCTAAGGCGAAGATTTAGCGAAGATAAACATTTGGGTTTTCTTAAATACCCTAACATGTCAGTACATAATTATTGTCGAATTTTTCTGAAAATTTGCATCTTGCGTTATAAAGAAATGAGCAAAAAGCTGACAAAATCCCATTACTCTACCACGATTCTTTCCTACTAAGACCAAGACTTCTTGAACCCTCTCGTAAATTTGGATACGGACGTTTTTCATCAGACTATAGAACTATGTGGGCATCTCTTGACTGCCAGCGTTTGCTGAGAGTATAGTGTTATTATCTATACGAAGATTTGACAGTTTTTTGTGTACCACGTGGAAAAACGGTTCTCTTGGCTTAAGAGTGTGGACAAGAACCCCGGTTCACCCTTCCCTCAATCTTATGAGGAATTTCAGGGCAGTTCTGTCTTGGTTGTAAAAGGCTACTCTATTCTTTTAATGATACGGTGTTTAGTCCGACTGATCCTCAATTTGTGTCACTTATTCACAAGCCTTAATTTCAAAAATCAGTCAAAGCAATAGGATGGTCTTGTTTTGTTTTGTTTTAGTGTATTGAAAGGAGTTCTTAATGACAGAGAGATAATGATCACCAAGAGTCATGCTGTGGGACGCTGACAAACATTTACACGGATCTCGGCACTTGTTGGCCTCTCGCTGCATTCAGTGCTTCTCTCACGTTTCCTACATTTTACCATTTCGTCAAACCAAGTAACCATATTCTCTCGTGACCCCATGCTAACAGACCCGTTCATCATTCCAATTATCAAGAGTTTTACACTGATCTCTAGCTATCTAGTAGCAATCGTTTCCCTTTTGTCGCATGAATATCAATCTACTGCCTATCCTTTTCATGTTCGATCTCTTTGGTTTTTTTTTTTTTTAACTTAAGTTTACCTGTGTGTATTTATAATGATTTACAGTGTATCAATGTAGAAAAGGATTCAGTTCATGAACTCACAATCTTTACGACCAATCTGTGTGGCATCAGGGTTTATTATTCAATCAAAGAAAAGAGCTGGACTACTTTTAGAAAAAGAAAAGTCACAAGCCCGCAGATAAAACTGTTTCTCCTGAAATGGGATTTAAGCTTAGTTCTATCGAGGAAATTGACTAAGATATAAAAAAGATCTAAATCATGAAAACTTGGTTGTATCTTCCACTAAGATTGAAATTCGGACGTTTTGTTTCGAACGAGCCACTTCCTTTGGTTTATTGTACAAGTTCTTTTTGTCGAACTTTTGGGTCTAGGTCAGACATGAACTCTAAAGAGTTAAATCTAGGCTGTAAAATAGAGTAAAGCTGTCAAAGTTAAAATAATTTTTTTTAAAGAGATACATGTATTATGAGGGTTCGCAAATTTAAAAAAATGTAACGTTCGACAAAATATTGGTTAATTAAAAGAAAAGACTGAAACAACAAAATAGAAATAGTATTCTAATGCAAGAAAAGGTTATTAAAGAAGCTAGAAACCGTTTAAATTTGTTTTAGGTCGCCGTTTTACCTTTTTTATATTATATATTGCAATAGACTGCAGGCTAGATATTTTTTTCACAAATAACTTTGAAGATCATATTTTATAAAGAAGACATAATGAACAAACAGCATGGTTAAAAAGCGGAGAGGGCTGTGAAGATTTTTGCTAACAGAAAAGAAATATAATATAATATAATATATATATATATATATATATATATATATATATATATATATATATATATATGATATCTTCCCTAAATATCGTCGGTGGTTTTTGTATTAATTAATGGCATACCTGTTGATCTTAGTGTATCTGAAGCAAATTAGTTACAGATCGACACACTGGTTCAAACTATGGTGTTACCATTTTGTAGACAACCATGAAAATAACACTTAGAACGTTAACATACATGAAAAATATTTGAACGAATATTGAGAAAATTGATAAAAGGTACACACCCATAGTAGGACATGAAAATAAAAAGCAAAGAAAGAAAAGATATATAAAAATGAGATTTAAAAAAAAAGAAAGGAAGGAAGAAAAAACTTAACTTAGATACATGTCAACGAGCAATCGAAAGCAACGAATTATTCAGGGTCTCGGTACAAATTAAAAAATCAAAGAATGAAAACTAAAATGAAAAGCGAAAATATCAATCAATATGGTTGGACAGAGACAGGAACTGCGGATGAAGCTTGAAGAGACTAGAGCAAGCATGAAATGTTAGAAAGAATGCAACAATAGACATGAGGAAGGTTGGACCAAGTATCACCCATCACACAAGTCTAAAGAACTGTATCTGTGAAGGTTATCAATTGTCACGTGATAAACAACGAAATGATTCACAGGAAGCAAGTAGCAGAGCATGTAAAAAGATTTCCGTACAAAGCCCCGAGGGATCAACCAAAAACTTATCCAGTTCATCTTCCGGTCAGTCTCCCCACCTTTATAAAAAGAAATTGAAACAAGAGTAACGAAGTTTAAATGCCGAGAAAGAAATTGATTTCCATAAGATAAAAGATTCTTGTTTCAAATAGTCATTTTGCAGTAACAATAATATTAAAAATCTTTTGGAAAAAAATTATACAGACAGGATTGCTCTTGATGGACATGTTTTAAAATCTCTAGTCTTGTTAGCTACCACTGAGGCATGACCCACAAGATCATATGAAACTAAATTATTAGCACACATTGCACTACTTCAGACGTTTCTATCACGATTAGTAGAAAGACTTTTAATCTACTCATCAGCAAATCAATGACCACCATGGAGCAGTTGAACAGATACAAAACACCCTTACTGAACTGGGCGGTGTTGAGAGTGATAGAAAAATACTTAGAAGCATTGGGAAACTTAAAAAAAAAAATTAGTTATCTTTATGAAGAAGATGCATGGTGGTTCAAGAAGCTTTGAAATCAAAATACGTCTCTTGTTTTGTGTAGGATAAAAATGGATCTCAAACCAAGTTTCAATCTTCATTCTCAAGTCAAGAGAAAATGGGATTGCACTAAAAGTTTTTGTAAGTCAGTGCTAGCACATTTAAGAAATCGTCGATATTGAGTAATCTTCAATGTTTAAAAGCCATTACTCTAATACCAGTGCCTCAGGTAACAAAACTGAAACAGAAAGAAGTGCTTCTAATTAAGACGTTCAGATGGGGAAAAGATTCTTCAACGAAACAGAACAAGGATATAAATAAAAGGATTTTATCGTCGAATTGGTCTTAATACATCAACTAACTAAATTGGGTTAGCCACAGATCATGAAAATTTGTCTCCAAGCCTACCATTCACCCATCAGCATTCCCAGCTCTGCTAGGGTAAACGAGATTAGCTTAAGTCAAAATCATCATCGTGGATAACAGAAATCGATTCATAATGATTTAGTTTCTCTTGTTAAGGTGACACTCGATATAGTAAGCGTATACTTTACAACACCGCACAGCAGCTGCTCTGTGGTCATGAACAGACATGGCACGTATAACCAACGTTACAGCATCCTAAAATTGTACTGCCTCACAAGGCGGATACCCGTTTTGCTTCTAAATTACTGGCACTCGGGGAAATCAAGCAAGAAGCTGATTCTAGGCATCTCTGATGAAACCGTACGCTAGTATTATAGTCGACACGTAGTCATATATAAATATAAATACATATTTTGGTCCTAAAACTGCCCAAAACACCCCATCGATACGGCCGTACTATTGAGGCTCCATCCTTTTATTTGGTACCCTTATGAAGGTCTTTTTATAAACTGCACTGGTTTGAGGAATTCGAGTATTGGTGGTTATCTGAACAAATTTCAAGCTCTTTTACGCTAGCTTTGAAAAATATTGATTAAAATCGCTTTCTTTATTCGATTTACATTTACTTTTTTTTACAAGCTATGTTTGATCTAGGCCTAAACATTCTAGTCTGGAGTTTCTTCAGAAAAAGGCAACTTGTGGTTTTATTGGCAAACGGATATCTTTAGAATCAAGATCTCAATTCCTGTGTCGAAAGGGAATGGGATTTCTCAGAGTTATATCAGATCTGCTTCAAGTTTTTTGTAGCGCAGAAGCAAAAGCTACTGCACTGAGGAACTTCTACCGTTTGAGAGCATTGGCACTAGCAGGAATGCTCAGAGGTGCAACTATTCACATCAGGAAAACATATAATAGCAAAGAAAAGAAGACCTAATGGAATTTAATAAATCTAAAAACAAAATAAAACAAAAAAGATTTACGAGAGAGAGAGAGAGAGAGAGAGAGAGAGAGAGAGAGAGAGAGAGAGAGAGAGAGAGAGAGAGAGAGAGAGAGAGAGAGAGAGAGAGAGAGAGAGAGAGAGAGAGAGAGAGAGAGAGAGAGAGAGTTAGACAAGGTGATGTTGATGTTGATGCTGATGCTGAAACCGGGGCAGCAGAATTTTTTTTAATTGAAAATTTGTTTTAAAGTTGAAAAGGAATGGCGCACTGCTTAGTTTAAGTTACAAGGCTGCTTCATCCTTCGTCATTCTTCAAAATTCAATAAGAAAAAATTCGCTTCATTCTCGCATTTAAAAGGGATTTAAACAAAGAAAGAAAGAAACAGATTGAAAATTGTTTTGCTGAATTTGAGTCACCTGAGCTATGCGCTATTCGACATCCCTTAAAACTAAAGACGAACAGGGTTGGTGCGTATATTCATTCTTAGATTAAAAAAAAACCAAAAAACATAAATGTTGTGTTAATGCCCTGACTGAAAATTTCAATTTTTGTTTTGTTTTATAAATTCATTGAAGAGCTTCTCTTTTTTTTTTTTTTTTTTTTTTAATTTCAGACTGGTTTTTAAGCAGTAAGCTGGCTGGAGCAACATGATCGGAAAGTAAACATACCAGATATTTGCACCTGAACGAACTGAACCATTGTTACACCTCATCAAACATGGGAAGTAAAACCTCTGTAAACTGTTCCGCTTGGCCCCAGCGTAGAGCTAGTGACATCAGCAGCTACGTCAACCCAGAAAGGATGGATACATACTTATATATGAGATTATATCCTCTGTGATCAAGCTCACACTAAAACAACACAACACACTTTCGTCGAGCAGTTTGTGCGGAGAGAGCATGCCTAATCTCACCTCTGCCACCACAATAACGACTTATTTTTCATTCAGCCTTCAAGGGCTGTCTATCGATAACTCCACAGCCACCCCCATAGGCACTTCGTCTTTAACTTCCATGGTCGCAACCCCTTCAAGATCCTTGCCTAATCCAGTGAGCATTTTCCTCTCCATGATAGCGGTGAGTCTCTCAGCGATGGCCATTGTCTTCAACAGTCTTCTCATTTTGGCGATCTTCAAATCTCGAGCTCTGCAAACTCCTACCAATCTGTTCCTGAGCTCTCTAGCGACAGGGGAGACAGCTTTTGCCATGTCCGGTATGCCTGTAGCAGCAGCGTGTGTTCTGGCGGGGAACTGGCCGTTCACCCAGACGGCGTGTCGCGTGAGTGCCGCTGTCCAGAGCCTTGCCAGATCGTCCAGCACGTTCAGCCTGATGGCCGTGTGTTTGGACAGATGCCTGGCTGTCAGCAGGTCAGTATACTCATACCATATGGACGCATTCAATTCAATTAAAAAAAAAAATATCCTACGATTGAAGAGATTCTGAATGAGGCAGGTACGGGACAGCAGTGGAGTTGGGTACTGAAGTGATAGAAAATATAAGACTGGAAATAATAAGAATTAAAAAAAAAAAAAAAAAAAAAAAATATATATATATATATATATATATATATAGAGAGAGAGAGAGAGAGAGAGAGAGATTGGGAATAGAAAGACAGAAAAGGGGGGAAAGTAGAGAGAGAGAGAGAGAGAGAGAGAGAGAGAGAGAGAGAAAGAGAGAGAGAGAGAGAGAGAGAGAGAGAGAGAGAGAGAGGGGGGGGGGAGAGGGAGAGGAACTGATATTGAAAAGAAATCTCTAAAACAAATGTAAATCAAATTCAGATTTATCTATAATGACTTCCAAGTGCTTTGCTTTTCCCTTGCGCGTTATTGTGGAACAAAATTGCACAAAAACAAACAAAAAGAAAACCAAAAAGATTAAAAGTCACCAAAACCATACGTAACAATGTAGTGATGACAGGTATGAGATTTTTATTTTATCTACCACAGCCTAAATTTGTCGCAAACACCACATCATGACTCAATAAGAAGCTTTCCATTTGGAAGTACATGTACCTTCATTTATGTATTCTAAAATGTCTCAATAACTTGAGAAGCACACATAATAATTTTCGTTATGGTCGTTAGTTTTTCAAACAATGAGCTATGGGTAAAAACTAAGTTGTGCTACGTTTAAGCTGAAAATAGACATAACCTAGATGTTTTAAGCCTATGCACTGATTCTCTTTTATGTATTGAAGAAGCCAAAATAAAAACCGAAACAGGCTTTTAATGTTAAATACCATTGTGTTTACCGAGTTCTTTGTCCTTAGGTTCCAAGTTGGTGACAGCTTTATGTTATTTTACATTTCTTATTCATTTTTGGTTATCTTTCCATCTTAATTGATCCTGGAACTTAAGTTGTATTTAATGTTTCAAGAGTTGTGATTAAGGCTTTCTGTGTTCATTATGGTTTCGATCTGTTTCGATTTTCCAATTACATGATCCGTTAATTAGCGAACCTTCTGTTTCAAAAGAGTTATAGAAAGATATCTTTATACAAAGCAATTTGCAGCTAACAACACCAATCCACAAAATACTCAGACCTCACAAGCAACAATTTCTATTGGGATGTTTACAAGTAGAGATTTGCAAGCTGCAAGCCACTCAAACATTTTTAACTCGTGATCGCAGGTCAAAGGGTGCTTGGATCGCAGGACAACTATAGCGTTCTCAAGTGATCAGGATTTAGACTTTGCTTGTATCATTATTTGCTCATAGAAGTACAGCATATCCCAACAAATGAAAAAGGTGAAGTGATTAAGATAAAAAGTTGTCTGGGTGTGTTGTTGGTTAAAACCATAGCACTGATAATTTAACCCGCAAGATGGTTGCTGAGGATTGCTCAATCTTTCTTGATTTCTTAATTTACAGTTTTAGCAATTAAAAGTGCGGTAAATGTCTACGTATTTTGTGAAAATAAACCCCACCCTTCTTTTAAGCATCGTCAATCAGCAACCCTCTTCCTTCCCCTCTCACTCACACCCAGAAAATATTCAAATACAATTGATGGCACTATTTTATAACTTTTTTTTTCTTCATTGACCCGTGTTTTACTCCATCCAGACCCCTGAAGTATTCCCATCTCCTGACTATGCACACGGGAAGTGTTTTCCTTGTCTTACTGTGGCTTCTTGCGATCGCCTTGGCTCTACTTCCCATCAACAGAGTTTGGGGGCGTTACTCCTATGACCATGCGCACTTCATGTGCATTCACATGGCGGATAACGGAAACGAGAATTTAGTAAGGGAAGTGATCTGTAGTTTTCTGCCTGCTTTTGTAATAGTTGCTTCCCTTCTTCAGATTATTCGAGACGTGCGGTCTCATCATAGAATCTTTAGCGTGGTTCCAGTACCTGTTGCTGCCCCAGATTCAGCTGGTGCTACACAAGGAGGAAGAGGAAGGAGAGATAAAATGGGACAAGGAGAAAGTATACCTGGATTCGTTTTACCTGTGGGACCTCGCAGCTTCAACAGAAATACGATGCGCGCAATGCGATCCTTGTATATTGTAACGCTCGGTTACGCCATATTCTGCCTTCCCTCTGATTTTGTAAATGCATTTCAGCGTTCTTCGCAAGAGCTTGGAGAGGCTGATTTTACTAAGAACTTTTCGTCACGGAGTGAAGAGAGTAAGATGATTGCCGTTGAAGAAACGGGAGAAAAGACCCACCCAAACTGGAACACAACTCAGCAGAATCTCCAGCCAAGGCATCATGTCACAGCAATTGTGTGGCTGTCGTTTCTGTGCGGTGTCGTCAACCCTCTTGTAATTATTGCTTTCAACAGGATATTCCGTAGAGAGGTGAGGGCTTTTCTTTGATCGTTGTTGTAATTATCATAAAAGGGAACTACCCTTTCTTTCCACGCTATCACCTTCAAAACCATTCAATGCATAGCGATGAAATCAACTGAGTATTAATCTATCTATCGAGATCAGTGTCCCACGCGGAACAAAAAAAAATAAAGAAAATAAAGAAAAATTATTGATTTAGGCTGAAAAATGCTTTTGAAAAAAAAAAAAAAAAACATGTTATTTTACTCTATTGAAGGGAAAAACTGGAAAATTTTTAAAAATTGAATGAAATTTGACCTACTCCAGCGTAAAGTGTCGTTTTGTGGGAGAAAGTAGTAATGCTTTGATTGATGAGTATTTTAAGAACAACTGTCATCGTCGCCATTTTTCCCCGGATCGGCGATCGTGAATGTAAAGACCGTTTCTGCTTGTTTTGCACGCGTTTCCTACTTCTATACAGATTTATATCTAACATATTGACCGCTCAGGAATTGCCAACAAGGATAAGCCGTTTTTAATAACTTTAGTTGTCAGCCTTTAGAAGAGATATACCTGTTATTGTTGTAAAATATGCTATTCTTTATTGCAGTAATTTTTTCTCACCTATTCATTGTTGCACAGTTTCATTTCCGTCATTGCAGTTGAATGGCTCTGGAGACTAATACTGTTTAATTTATACAAAGTTTGCATTTACTCAATGTAATGTCTTCCCAACCTATTCACTTAAACAGGCAATCTGCTTCTTTTTTTTTATAACCTGTGTACATATTTTTTTTTTCAAAAGAACTTTTGTTCTAAAAAAAAAAAAGAAAAAAAAAAACAAAAAAAAAACAGAAGAAAGAAAAATAAGCCAGTCGGGCATGGTTTAAAGATGAGGTCTCGCCTCACTCTACATGATCGTGGCTTGTATGACTTTCATATTAAAAATAACAATATTAATAATAATAATAATAATAATAATAATAATAATAATAATAATAATAATAATAATAATAATAATAATAATAATAATAGCACTAACAATATAACAACAACAACAACAACAACAACAACAACAACAATAATAATAATAATAATAATAATAATAATAATAATAATAATAATAATAATAATAATAATAATAATAATAATAATAATAATAATAATAATAATAATAATAATAATAATAATAATAATAATAATAATAATAATAATAATAATAATAATAATAATAATAATAATAATAAACAACAATCTGTCATTATGTATTTGTATGTTATATTTTCTTTTATTTCTCTTAAGAAAATAAAAAAATATGAAATACAAGAGGAGGCAAAAATCGACCTTACTTTAATAAAAACTGGTGCAGGCTTATTAAACACACACACACACACACACACACACATATATATATATATATATATATATATATATATATATATATATATAATCTTAAACAATCAGGGAGCAAATGAAATGAAGCTTAATCACCCCTCATCTGTCCCGATGTCGTGAATTTTACTCACAACATAATAACGGCGCTGATTGTTTTAAGCGTTCAAGTCTCATAAAAACACTTGGGACACTTTTGCTGTTCAGGGATCCATTGAATGGAAGTGGTATCACACAACTGCACGTACAACTACACATGTAATTGGTTCTGCTGTGGTTAAAGCTTTTTTTTTTTTCTTTTTTTTTTCATACGCTACTCCAACAGAGAAAGTAAAAGTTAATAAAAGTTCTCATATAAAAGCATTTCATTATTTGAACTTTAATTATTTGTCGCTAGGTCGAGACATTGTCAACTCCCCCCCCCTCCCCCCAACATGTTCATCTTTCTCCCTGTCAACATCGCCCCAACATGTTCATCTTTCTCCCCGTCAACATCGCCCCAACATGTTCATCTTTCTCCCCGTCAACATCGCCCCAACATGTTCATCTTTCTCCCCGTCAACATCGCCCCAACATGTTCATCTTTCTCCCCGTCAACATCGCCCCAACATGTTCATCTTTCTCCCCGTCAACATCGCCCCAACATGTTCATCTTTCTCCCTGTCAACATCGCCCCAACATGTTCATCTTTCTCCCTGTCAACATCGCCCCAACAAGTTTATCTTTCTCCCTGTCAACATCGCCCCAACATGTTCATCTTTCTCCCCGTCAACATCGCCCCAACATGTTCATCTTTCTCCCCGTCAACATCGCCCCAACATGTTCATCTTTCTCCCTGTCAACATCGCCCCAACATGTTCATCTTTCTCCCTGTCAACATCGCCCCAACATGTTCATCTTTCTCCCTGTCAACATCGCCCCAACATGTTCATCTTTCTTCCCGTCAACATCGCCCCAATATGTTCATCTTTCTCCCCGTCAACATCGCCTCAACATGTTCATCTTTCTCCCTGTCAACATCGCCCCAACATGTTCATCTTTCTCCCCGTCAACATCGCCCGCCTCCCAACCTATTGGTACAAGTCTTATAAACTACCTGTTAGAATTATTGATTGCTTCCATATTTTCTAAACAAAAGATTTCTTTATCTCTCTTTATCCTTTTGCAGGTAATGGATATTTTCTCCTGCCGCAAGCTAGTAAGGAAAATGAGGTCTTCGAGAGAGTTATTCACAATACATACGGGACTACATTCTATTCTGGAGGCCACATTGGTCCTAAATATTGTTAAAAACGAACACGCGTCAACTGTAGCATCCACAAGACGGCAGGTTTTAGGACCTGCACAGGCTCAGTGACAACATTTAGGCTCCAAAGCGGCGTTTTTACAGGCTAACATGAGCCTTTTGTGGAGGAGATCATTCTATCGAGGACAATAATTGTCGCCCCAAAACAAATTATTTGTTTTGAGTGCCTGCGAACATAATGAGTTCCTGCCATTACATTTTGGGCTTGTGTTAAAGTGGATCGGAGTCGCTTTATTTCAACAATATCGAATGATGTGATGCACCTGACTGCTTTTATAAATTCAGCTAGGCTAAGAATTTTCTTAATGTTTTTTTTTTTTAGGGTGAGATAGATCAAGAAATACGAGAATAAGAGATTTTTCTTCTCATATTGAGCTCTGATTTTTAGACCACTAGTAGCAATAGTCCTGTTATTGTTGCTACTACTGCTATGGCTGCTTCTGGTAGTAGTAGTAGTAGTAGTAGTAGTAGTAGTAGTAGTAGTAGTAGTAGTAGTAGTAGTAGTAGTAGTAGTAGTAGTAGTAGTAGTAGTAGTAGTAATTATAATAATAGTAGCAACAGTTCTGCAGCAGCAGTAGCAGCAGTTAATTCTGTAAGCAGCAACAGCCGTAATAATAATTAACATTTGAAATAACACAATTTATAATTATATTTAGTTGCAACTTGTATATCTAAGTCAGAAAAAATAAGAAAACATTGCATTCGTATTTCGATTTGATATGATCTTTACACCCTTTTCCCTGAAAATGATCACTTGTGAAATCTAAATATTAAGCTGTTTGTATACTGCACTGGAATTCAACAATTTTATGGCATTTCGATAGTATTTGTTGTTGTTACTTTGTTAATCAATCTGTTCTCATCTGCGGTTTTTTTATTTTTTTCCCTTCATGCATGTTTTATTAGCAGTGTTGATACTGTCGAAGAAGCAATAGTAATTGAAAATCATTACCGTATTGTATTGGACATCATGTCATAATGAGAAAGCAATTTTATTCAAAAGCTAGATGCACATTAAATTGTTATAAAGTTGGTTTTTTGTTTAACCAATGAGTTTGAACCATGTGTTTTATTTTTCTTAGAATATTCTAAGGATATTGATCATCCTCAGTTTTCAGAGCTGGACCAATTTTTATGAATAAAGTGACTTTAAAAGTTTGTTGAGTGGAACAAAATCATTTATTTTGTTGACATAAAAATATTCAAGGTGCAGATAATTTATAGATCTGTTTATGATAGATCGGTATTTTTCAATGTTTCCTCACTACCTTTTTTATGAAATAGAAAAGCAACTTACATGTTAGAGAAAATTGTCTTCCGTTTCATTCTGTCCCTTTTCCTCTTCATCTCTACCATCTTTTGCATTCTTTTGATGGTCGTCTGTCCCTGTTTGGATAAATAAGAAGTGGTAAACAATACAAGGATGAAACAAAATGAGTGTTTAACTAGTTTTAAGCACTTAATTTGAAAATCTTGGACAATGCCAACATATTAGCATCAATAAATTTATGCTGCTCATAGTCAACTTTAGAATGTTCAAATTTTCTGAGGAAATTTATAAGAAAATTAATACATTTGTTCTTTTAGAAAGATGAACCCTTAAAAAAGAAAAGGGTTGTCAATGTTAAAAATCTCTCTGTGAATCAGAATCTATTGGAAACTTAGGGGACGTAAAACTAACCAACATATGAACTTCTATGTGTTTCATTTTTACTCTAGAGGTTTGTTGATCTGAAGACAATCATGTTGATGTATATACATGTAATTTCCAATTTTTCGAACGATTCAGTTACTTCATAGAGCCCTGATTTGGCAAATGAAACATGACCGCCGCATGGAAAGAAACCGCTGCCTACATTACTCTACAGGAAGAGATTATTCAGTTTGAGAGCTGATTTCTTATAGTTTTTCAAAAAAAGAGTTTCATTTCAAAGTTTCCTCCATTAATAACTTATTTTATCTGCTATTCTTTAAAAAGGGCAAACTGTTAAGGTAAAACCTAAAATATAACTGAAACAACCAGTCATTTCGGGAACAAAACGAGTTAGTACCGTAGTGTAAGCTTTTTTTTTTCTTCCTCAAAACAAATTTATGATGCTGCTGCCAAACAGTTTTAGCCATCATCTTTGTGAAAGAATTGATCCAAGTTTTAAACCAAAATACTTTGGAAGTAAACAAACGCTTAAAAAAATGTGGCTATTCAGCAAAATATTATTTTACAGATAAAAAATCCAACACATATAATTACTTCTTTATATGCACAATGTAATATTACTATTTTTACAGTACATGCTTTACATGATAAAATATGCAAATAAAAAATGGGCCGCGAAAAATGGATGCATAAAAGTTGAAAGCTGCACATATTTCACATCGTGGCTAAAAGAATAATTATTTATACCCTTGTTTCATACAAAAAATTGTGTAATATATTACTCTATGCACTTTCCATTAAAATCAAATCTTACCATTCAATTCACAAAATTGATGTTCTACGAGCTCTAAAATATTAAATTCACAAAAATATCTTGCTTTTGATTTCAGTTTTCCATTGTTTTTCAACTATTTTCAATGATAATGACACATGGCATGGATCTTTCATATAAAGTTGTGTGTGTGTGTGTGTGTACATTATATTATTGAGATTGTCCATGACAAAGAATTATGTACATAGGTTTGGTAACAATCTATATGTATGATGAGCTGTGAGCATCATGTAGTTAAGGTGAAGTCTGTGAATGATTTTGATTCCAAAACACACATCATGGTTCAAAACATTCTCGTTGAGATTAATATTAGTAAGTACTACTGTTGCAGTATAGTTTTGCAGGCTGCTATAATAATAATAGCAATTGCTGTATTTTCTAATGTTCTTTTTTTTTTTATTTCTCTCTTATATACATCACAGCTATTTCCTTGAATCAAGGATTACTCTTTTTCCTTTAAAATCTTGAGATTTCCTATGGTTCTTACTGTAATCTGATAAAGACCCCTCATCATAGAGGCTGACTCACAGACTTTTGAGTTTGAGACAGTTTCAATCTTCTCATAACAAACTTTAATGCTGCTTTTGCCACCGTTGTTGCTTGTCGTTGGCCTTTGAAGAAATAGAATATGAAATTTATCCAATATAATCCTAATCCATGTTGAGTTCTATTTCTAGAGTAGACATGGATCCCGATTCTAGATTAGGCACCAACAGTCTCCTCATGAAACCTTCCTGATTCCAATTTTGTGAAAATCAAAGGAACCAACTTCTTATTGGTTTAGGCAAATTAAAATGAAAATTTCCTAAATATGCAGTTTAACATTGTTGAAGCAAAATGATTCTTGATTACTGAATCAATTTTTGTTAAGGATAAAGTTAGTTAAACCAAAAAGATGTTTGCAGTCCCTAGAGTTTAGGTCTAATTCTGCCCACTTATATTACATCTGCGATGTTGACATTTTTAATGTGAAAAAATAAATTATTCACATTAATGAGACTTTAATAATAGTAGAGGTTTTTATTCTGTGTTTAAAAGTTAGCTCTATAAAAAGCATTAACATTGCGCTCATGCCATGGTTGTCTGCGTTGTTTAGTAGATCCTAAAAAAGTTTTGATATGCGGAGTTTTTTTCACAGGTACAGACTCACCTTAGTTGTGTTCTTTCAAATTCTATAGTGTTGTGGGCATAATAGTTTGGTCTCTTCATCTCATAGTTAACCATGAAAACTAATTATCAAGAATAAATTTTTTGCAGTGCCTTTTACGATCCATGGTATTTCTTAGACTGATTAAAGTGTTGATCTGGCCTGGACTAGGTAAAGAAATCAAGAATCGCCATAAAAAAAAAATTACAGGATATGATCCCCTTACTAATGAGGTTTGTGGTCAAATTGAACCTAACTTCTAAAAGTTGGGTCACAACAATAAATGTGTCTAATCAACTTGCCATTGAAAGGATCAATTAGAAAATATAACACGAAATTATACTAATGGTAGGGTAAACATGATTTGACTTTACACAGGCCTATATTTGTTTTACTCTCAGCATTACTAGGAAAGTTTTCTTCAAGGATTAGACGATAAGTGTAATTTACTCTTTATGAGAAATTTGATTCAAAATAGTTTTAAAATTTTCGTTAAAAAATGAAAAAAAAAAAAAAAATAAATAGAACAGAGGTATACATCTAGTGCAACTTTTGTTTCAAATCTTCGTGTTTTTGCAGAGCTCTACAAGACATTTTGATAGAAAGAAAAATAGAATCATTTTTTAAAAATTTTTTTAAATTACATAACTTTTATTGAACTCAAAAGATACATACTTAACATTCACATTTACTTCAAGCTTATCAACAGCTTGGGAACAGATAAAATAGTTTTGATGATCAAAATTCCACCTTGAATGTAATATGATGTACAAAAATATGTCTACAGAGACTCTCCATTGGCCTTAAATTATCCACAAATTTGACCTAACAGACCTCTGGAGTTGGTAGGACTGTCCTGTGATCTTTACAATATGTTTGATTACATACATACAAACGATCCTCTACTCTTTCTCAATGACAATGATCAATTAAAAAAAAATAGAGTATTGCAAATAAAATTTGAAAAGCAGGATGTGAGAGAGATCTCATGTCAACATGAGGACTTCATTTTCTCAGCCAGTCCAGACATGAGAATCTGAAAGGTTTATTAGGGTATGTCAACAAGATTTAATACATACTTATATGAAGTAGTAACTTGGTTTGAATCCTATGGTCCCAGTGGCTATTGGTGACCAGTCGGTAAAATTTGTCTGCATGAGCATTACTTTTCTCCTTTACTTTATGGACTAAGCTATTTACTTAGCACAAAAAGTAATTTTAAAAATGATATATAATATATATATTTAAATATATATATTAATATGACATGCCCAATTCTTCAGTTTCGCCCTTTGCAATGCCGCAAAATCATTCTACTTTTCGTGCAGGGCGGCTCTCCCTGAAATCCCTTCTCTGGCAACAAACTAATAAGTAGCATTGGATTAATATAATTATGACATTAGCTGCTACATGTGATATCTCTAAAACAATAGTGCCTATAAGACAACAGAGAAATATACATCCTATACACTTGCCGAGCTTTCTCAAACCAGGCACTCATTGAAGAGTGACTAAATGAATTGGCAACTGATAAAATTTTAAGTTCGGATAATATCAGAACTGCCAAAATTAAGTTATATGGCATGATTCCATAATGTGGTATTTTTTGCAGTTTTTTTGCCATGCTCGTTGCAAAAAAAATCCCCTCCTAGGCAGCCTACATTTATTTTGATAGCCTGATT
Source organism: Elysia crispata (assembly GCA_033675545.1). NCBI lineage: Eukaryota > Metazoa > Mollusca > Gastropoda > Plakobranchidae > Elysia > Elysia crispata. The sequence goes on along the minus strand of JAWDGP010002614.1, from coordinate 256,436 downwards.
GGAGACCACACTGCTATTACTATACCTGTGAGGTGAAAACAGTGAGTTGTAAAATTTGCTCTTCAATTGGCAGTTGTCTACAAATCTGTATCATTGTAATAGTTAGTTGGTTGTCAAAGTAAAAACTTCCAAATTCTGACTTTCGACCCAGATCTATAATGTGTGCAAGGGAAGGCAAAAACAATTATGAAGCAGAAAATTTTGTAAACAAAACAAACAAACAAAAAAAAAACAACAAAAATTGAAGTAACATTTTTTTTTATATCCTAATAACAGGAAGATGAGCAGAGTCAAGTCAAATGAGATATAATAAGGCATTTACTATGACTGCAAGAACTTTCTATTGTCAAAAAAAAATAAAACATCAATGCAATATCACTCTACTACTCTACATGACATGGCTGAATCAAGTACATCATGTACTCCATTATCCCTAAGGATTAAAAACAAGTTAAATTGTGATAAAATTGTTTTGAGAAGGCAGATGCTGTGTTCTAGGGCTCCAGCACACATTGAGACAATTCTGCCCCCCCAATGGCAGACTAACGCATCTGAGAAAAGCCTATTTTGTAATTTGTTTGTATAAACTGCTACTTAAAGTATTATCCTGCTGCCCTAATTGCCTACGGCAAAAAGGGCAGTAAGTAAGTAAGTAAAGTATTATCCTGCTGCCCTAATTGCCTACGGCAAAAAGGGCAGTAAGTAAGTAAGTAAAGTATTATCCAACTTGAGTAAATGGGAAAGAGACATATCTTCATCGGTACTTTAAATTTTGTACTTGTCAAAACAACGTATCTGAGGTTTTTATGCTGACCATCAAATGCTTTTTGCATTTTTCTCAAAAACTGCAGATACATTGGTTTGCCTTTGGGGGGCAGTCTTTGTGAAGAATCTTCAGACCATGGCAACAAAAAAGCTACAAGGTTTATAATTATATGAAGCCCATGCAGTGAAGTTACTACATGTACATGGAAGGTAGCCTTTAAGGACTATCGACTGGTCCAGAAGATGCCGACTGATCTCAAGTTTCACCATTACCTGAACAGCTGTTAAAATTGATTGAAGTTTGAAGTTGATAGTTAACAAAATAATAACTAAGAATAGTGCTATATATGTATGATTAAATATTTATTACCTGAATTACCATACAATAACTCTGAACAGTAACTTCTCATTAGAATTTTTAGTGAAAAGGCTGTTCAAACTCTGTAACTTCTACTGGTCCACATGTAAAAAAGGCAAAATTCTTGTTTAGAAAGATGCGCACAAGCTTCAAACGGAACTTAAAAAAATAATTTACTAGATTCTCCAATCTCATCATAGATACAAAAATACTCTTATAACAAATATTGGTCAAAGAATTGGTTCCAAGCAGAAGTGCTGCTCTTTCTTATTAAAATGTGTTTTCTACTTATCACAGCCAAGCCTAAAAGTAATCAAACATTGCAAAGGTAAGTCATGTGCTGCAACAATCATAATTTTGAAGCATTCTTTACACATATCACTATAGGACGCTGTTATATAGTACATGTAATTGAAGAAAAAAGCTGAAAAAAGTTTTTTTGAAATTTTTTATTATTTTTTTTTGCCTTTTCAATTTAAAAGTGCAGTTCCACATTATTGTTGCATATAAAACTATATGTTCAACAATTGAAAAAAAAATGTTTTTCATTACAATACGCTTCATTTTTTAAAATTTTATTTCGATTTTTTACGAAATTGTGCAAAACAGACATCAAAGAAATTTTTTTTCTCGTTAGGAAACAAGTTATTCATCTCTGATAAGACATACTAATTGGTCTATTTTCCTATACAAATTAACTCAACTTTTCATAGTTACATAATAAAAATCCTTATGTCATCAAAAATGAGACACATTATCCTCCCAATACCAGATACCAACTAGGGATTGAATCTCATCTATAATATTTAAAGAATTAGAAATGAAAGTATAAGGAAAGGGCTTATGGTCCATACAAATTTTCAGATGAAACTATTTAGTAGATAACTTAGAATTTTTATTAAAATTCTGAACTGTTATTCAAATTCAAAATACGAGAAAATCTGAAAAGTCATAAAGTAGCCGATAACCGTTTTTTTTTTTTATAATGCCACGAAGATTCAACATGCTAATAACTGCTGATGAGACCATGAATGAAGATGAATGGAAAAAAATTAATGAAAGAGAAAAAATTACTGAATTGGCACTTTAAGTGTGGGACTGATTCAGTTTTAAAAGTAGCTGCACAAGGATAAAAAAAAAAATTGAAATTTACTTTAAACCAAAAATAAGAAAGATCCTGCTCATCCAAACAAAATTATTTATCTATCAGATATATGACTATATTAATAGCAGGCCCTATTTAATAAAATCTATTTAAGTAAAAACAAAAAAAATTGGACTGCCTCTTCAACAAAGATGTGTACTTAAATTTCGATTTACTTAAATGGTTAATGTAAAAAATCTATATAAAAAAAAATGCTTCTCTGCATTTCACATCAACTTGGCAACATGGTATTTTCTCAATCCTGTGTGGCTTAAAATGTTCAGTATAGTTTAAAACCAATGGCCTGTACTTTCTGATGACCTTTAAAATTATAAAAATCACTCATACAGTCATAGGTACATTTAATACATCCGAAAACAAATCGAAGGAATTATTTTAAAAAAATTTTCTGTACCTTAGACAGCTATTCTGCTGCACAATGGTAGATCAAATTTATTGCACTTTTTATTCTTCCAAAAATTCTTTAGTTTAGTGGTGCCATCTTTGATTTTTCATTTCCTTATGTACCAAAACATATAAATATTTATCAACAAAAAATAATTATAATAGCGAAAACTAGAAAGTAACATTTTTAATCACAACAATCAGTCAAGACTGCTAAAAGGTTATGCTTAGAAATAAGAAGTTATATCTTAAAAACATACCACAGAATGATTTTTGCTAAATAGTAGAAAGCAACCAATAACATGAGGGATAAAAAGCCTTGGAAACAGGCAAAAAAGTAAATGAATTTTGTAAAAAATCCAAAATGAACAATTAAAATAACTTTTTAAGTTTAACTCCTCTTATCCAAATCCCCCCCAAAAAGTAATCTTGGGGTATTGAAAAAAAACAAAAAGGTGAAATATTTAAATCAAAGCATATTGCTTCTAATCTAGTTCACAAAGGGCCAAGAAACAATGTAAAACCATGCTTACAAGAAAGAAAAGGTCAATGACAAAGAAATACTTTTGTGCCTTTTGAACTTATCTTGAAGTTAGTTTAACTCGATGACCCCGAGTGCAATCCTCAGGTTGCATGACAATACACACTACTGTATCGAATGCCACCCTGAGATCGCTCTGTCTAGGCCTTAAATTTAGACTTCTCTGACACTCTTTCTAAATTTAATCACCCAAACAGCTTCAACCTTCAAACCACATGTTCCTACATCATTTCTCACAATGGCTGTGCCCATGGACCACAAACTATCCTGAATTCTACCTTTGTTTTCAACATGAAAGTATTGAAACGGTCTCTTTCTCAAGTGCCTACCTAGGGCGAAGCTAACATACGTCAGCATCTGTTCACAGCTGATGAGGTTTTACATGATTTGGACAATTTTGAGGATGAACAGGAATTAAATGCTAGTTATCCAGACAGTGAACTAAAATCAGAAAGCAGCGATAGTGACAATGAAAATAGAGCTAGCTCTAGTTCTAGACCTAGTGTTTCTTCTGATTCAAATGATATATCAAGAGCTCCTAGATGTAGACCTAGTGGGTGTAAACAATCCTACTGACAGTGGTGATGCTAATGTACCACTTTCAATACTGGTGCTAGCAGTAGGGTAAGACTCTCAGTCAAGTTATTGTGAAGTTTTATGTAAATCTAAGCAGAAATAGCCTCATAAGCATGAATTCAGTGAGTTGGTATGAAAATGCCTCATTTTGACTCAGGAGCCTAAGTGCAGGTGATTTTAAGCCTCAGGAGCCCAAGGTTCACAGGGTTAATTGAATTATAAACAAGGTTAGATGAAACATAGAAAAAGCAGTAAAGTTGGCCAAAATTTAGTCTTCATTATGCTCTTAATCTCTTGATACCTTTCGATCTGGAAGCCACGTTGAGATATCTATCTCTTCTGAAAATATTTCAGAAAATACAGACTCTTCCCTTCTGTTCGAGTCTTTGACATACTGTAAACACACTTTTCTATTTTCTTGCAAAACTATTCTATGACAGTATATGAAAATCAATGGTAGCTCCTGTTCCATTCTCGGCAGACCCAGAAATCAAGGTGGGGCTATGCTGGAAAAAATCACTTGTGAATTACTTTCATAACCATGAACAGTGATTCCTAATATAAAAAAAAAACACATGGCACGCCCTCTCAAAGATGATTTTATTGCAAATCATAATATACCCTTATTACCACTATACCAGTGACCAAGACAATTTTTAACATGAAAATACCTTTTGCTGCTACATTTTTGCATTTTAACCTAGATTACAAGGTGAAAGACTTCTCCCTGATTTATTATGTGGGGAATATAATTTCTCAAGAAAAAAAAAAAAACAATTTTTAGAAAAAAAAAGTTGAGAATAAAAATGTATACTACTTTATTAGAAGACAAAGATAACTCTCATCACAAAGCTTACCCCCAATGAAGTTTGAACAAAAATTCGATAAACTCTGATTTCCATGAAATAAATGCTCCTATAAATTATGCCTTTCTCTTGTTCAAGACTATCATTCAGAAATTTTATGTACAATTGAACTGAGTGAAATTCATCTAAGTTGCTGCAAATGGTAAACTTAAAGCTTTGATCTTTTCATCAGGAATCAGTTTAATTTTAAAAAATTGTATTGCCTTCTTTTCAGTAAAGAAACATTTGTAGGTGCTAGATCAGGGATGAAAGCAGGCAAAGTCAATAGATGGAGGGAGCGGAGGAATCAAGATAAGGCCTCAGTTCAGTTTCTTCATCTCTGTAAGCTGGCAATGGAAATTCTTCTTCAGGTTTTGATTAAATCTCTGAATCATTTCCATCTAAACAGATCTAATTTTAGTCTCTTTCGCAATTATTTGAGGAGTTTTAAAAATTGAAAACTGTCTTCAAAAAGTCACTACTTTTTATCCACTGAGCAAAAGAGCAGCCGTAAAATGTAAAACCAAACAAGAATGTTCACCAGTGTCTACTTTGAAAAGGCAGAGATTTAAATGTAAATCTGTTTTAGTCATTAATGGATAGCATACTGAACTTGGATGTCATCTAGAAATGGTTGGAGATTTTAAAAAATTTCATCAAATGAATAAGCTAAATAATTGTTTGCTCAGACAAATGACTTTTCTATAAATTTACAAAGCTTACATTAAGTACAAGAAGTATCATGCAAAAGCAGTCCTAAGCTTCAGCAAGTACCGCAATCCATAATGTATGTCACCTTTAAGATGTTTTAAAACATGTTAATTGCTCCCTTTAAATTTGTTTCTTCTACCCCACACCTAAGCCTACTATCAAAATTTTCTGATGGTTGTTAATCACATCTAATGACAAAATGAAACGAATACAGTGAAATCCTAGTTTAATGCAAAGTATCTCTACATGGAACCGTGCAAGCATAGATTTGCAGTTACCCAACAGTGCCAGTATAAAAAAAAACATGCCTGCTGACAGCATCTTTAGTCTGCGCCCACCGTGTGAATGTTGGGTTATGATGGTAGTCAGCTACCTTGGATACCATAGGCGGTTGTAACAAATGTAGCTAGTCTACATAATCTGCCCTTCCTATGATATTGAGGGCTATACAAGAAGAGGTTTGGGCCTACAGTTTATCATAGAGCTATGACAGGGTTAGGATGCACATTCTAACCTCCTGCATTGCCTTGATGTGTTGCTTTGAATGGGTCATAGTAAATTCAATTAGACCATTGCAGAGCATCTTAATGGACACACAATGTCGTGCCGAGCAAAGTGAAATATGACAGGCAACTAGAATTGATTGTATGATTACTGCAGCAGCAGAGGTAAACTTTTGTCAACATGCAAGACAGATACCAACGAAAAAAACAAAACAAAACGAAAAACAAATGAAGTCTCATCAAAAAAGTATACATAATATAGTTCACAAAAAGCAATAAATCAGACACCGCAAGTTGTTTTTGCATTTGCCTATAGTTAATGCCTTATTCCATTTTGGTTGCTGAAACAGATTTCACAATAGTTCCCCCCAAAAAAAATTAGAGCGTGGAAAGTTATGTTTTCAAGTTCATGGCTAAAAAGGCTCTGAAATGAAGAATCTTTGATTATTATGTAAACTGGATAATAGCCGATATACAAGAGAGAATTAACTCAACCCCACCTATATTGCCCGCCGTCGCCTGTATGGACCACTATATTGTGTACCTATATCGCACGTCATCCTTTTACTTTCACTTTCTGGGTGTCTACTTTCTTTCCTTATAACTACTGGAAATCTCGTGCAAACCTCATTTATGTTTAGAGGATAGTTTAGACTTTGTTTCGGTTACTTTAATTTCGTTTGCAGACTAAATTTAGATCTAAAAACGCACTTCAAAATTGACCGTTTTTTGTCCGCATTTTCGGCAATTTCAAGGCCTTGGCTGGATCTTAACTTTGAATTAGGATGGATGATCATTTGAATCATCTTGGGGATGCTACAGAAACCGTTTATTTTGGTTATCTGCATGGTTATCCCTACAATTAGTATAAAATAATGATCATTGCCTGTTTGAGATCAGGAGTCAGATTGTGATGTTGATGGTGAAAAAAAAACTGAAATGGTGATGGAGTCGGCCTACAGTGAAGGAGAAGTCTTCGAAAATTGATTTACTATCATAAAACCTTGTTTTATTAAAAGTTCAAGACCTCTAGATTTTTTACACTTTATTTCATAATCTTATCTTGTTTTGTTTGACTGCAATATTTTTTTAAACGTATCGATCTATTTACTGAACATAGTTACGTCCCTTCTCTTAGGGTCAGGGCTTTACCTGAGCTGGAGTTACTTAGGTGGGGTTGAGTTAAGGAAATAAATAAAATAATTTTCATACAATACAGTTTTGTAAACATCATATGTGTTAGCTTTTTGACTTAAGCACTGTTATTAAATTCTACAAAACCAGACTGTTGTGAGTTTATTACCATATTGAGAATCACTATCTGCCATTAAAATATGATGGTCCGAGAATTTGAACAATTGTGACAATTCATAAAGACTGAAAGAAATATATCAATACACCTTTGTAGTAAAGAGCAAAAACTTTGTAGGTGATTTAAAATCTGCATGCATATACGGAAAAGATAAAATAAAAAATTTAAATTATCTATTACATATGAACACAATTCATTGATAGTTTTACCACCACCTTAGAGTTGTGCTATAAATAAAGCTAAGTCAAGTTTAAAGGAAAAAAATCAAACAAGCATTATTTGCAAAAAAATTAATTTGTACATATTTTGTATTTTTACCAAAGAATGACATTATTTCGTAAGGCATATCATGAGAATTCCACTCCCGTTATAGCAAAAATGAATAAACCTTAAATATATAACAGATGTCATGCAAAACAGGAATATTTTAAGACCAAAAACAGCACACTCTAGGTTTGACAACTAATTAAAAAAAAGAAAAGTTACCAACCCCATAACTATGCATTAAACAATCAATCTGAAAGTTAAAAAAAAAACCCTTTTAGACTTACAATTTATTAAACTTGTTACCCAAAGAAAAGTTTGTGCTACAAATTGTAAAGAAATTTGCACTGAACTTCTATATTAAATCCTATCCTACTGATGTTTTTTACTAACACTTTTGATAACAGACAACTGATGTTCAATATTCAATTATCCTATGAAATGTTAAGGAAAGATAATTCAAAACAACTATCATTTTCAACATCAAATAGAACACTCATATTTCCTCCCCACTCTATTTTCTTCCTATGCAATTTTTTTTCTTTTTTCATTTTGCATTGTTTAAAACAAAATGATTCCTCCACAATAGTAAATACACAAGTAAGAATATTTCATAATATTAATATCTAAGACAAACGTCATTTAGGCCATACAACAGTTTTGAGTAAGTGCGCTCCAATCATACCCAAATTCCACACTAAGCATATCACAAATAAATTTAGAGAAAAATAAAAAATTTATAATTTATTAGAATCTTTATTTCCTTTCACAGCAAAACAAAAATTAAAAAAACCAAGAAGCCTGCTCCCTAGAAAGGCATTCCAACACTCAAACACACTCTTTTGTAGCTTTAAAAAGAACATATCATTTTAGTTTAGTCTACACTCCCCTACAATTCATCTCGTAGAATAGTGTATCTGTTCCTTGATGGCCCAAGTTTTCTAAATGTCGACTCTGGTGGAGATGTCATCTTTTGTACTTTGGGCTGTGACTTTATATCATCGCGAGGAATGTTTTTCTTTCAAACGGAGAAGAGAATTGTCAAAAAAAAAATAAATGGTTGAGTTAATAAGTAACATTCACAAACCCATGAACAAAATATATTAATAAAAAGAAAAGTAAAGAAAATAGAAAAAAAAAGTGAATGAAAAATTACAAAAGTCATGATCCTGCCTAAAAAAAAAGAATATTGAAATTGATATGCTTTTGCTATAGAAATGGGCATTATGCAGTAAACTTGAAGAATGAAACATTCTATGCATGCACATTATTCCTAATCTTATCAAAGTAGTACAGCAGTATGAAAATTTTGTTTCATGCACAAGTTCATTCTAACCTTGAACAACTGAATAGCAATTTCAGTTTTATTTTTGGTATAGCCTGTTTATTCTAGTCTTAAATTCTAATTATATCACATTTAAGTATTTAAATGAAGTTTATAAAAAGATAATGACATTTAACTAAGAAAGTAATGGTGGACATATATACAGTGCACACCACTTATATCGACATCGCCTATATCAACTTTTTTTCTTATATTGACATGGTTTTTCAAGTCGGAATTTTCCTCCTATTTGCTGTCTATGATTACAGTTCCCTATATCGACACTCTCTCTCTTCTTTTCACTTATATCGACATTGATAGCACCAAGGTAATCAGGCAAAAGAGGCCAGGTGACAAAAAACCAATCTTATTAAGGTTTTTGTCTCTCTCAAAATGCCTCATGCTGGGGAGTTACATCACAAAGCGAGTGGCAATCCCATAGGTACCGGTAACTTTTTTGCTATGACTGGAGCTATGGTGGGAAAATAAGGGAGGGGGGCAGGGGAAGTGAACTGTGGTGCAACCATTGGGCCCCTAGTGTAGTGTATCGCATTCAATGATTCATGGGGAGTAGAGGAGCTTAGCCTGCTAGGCTGAACTGTAGGTGTTTTGGGGCCTTGAAAAGTTGAACTCCAAGCAAGAGAGTGATGCACAGTCAGTCAGTGAAGACCAGGCTAGCATTTATCAGGCCTGCAGTACAACAATTGCCTGTACAGAACCCACAGGTTGAATTCAGATCTAGAGGAGGGGGGAGGGAGAGTCTGTACGCGTGCAAGAAAAAAGCCACGTGTATTTATCAAATTTTCAAAATAAGGGAAGTAACCGATAGTTTACAAGCTCCTGATGGGTGCTTCCTCTTAAGTATAAAACCGTTTGCTTAAAGTACATGTAAATTTAGTGTGATTAAAAAAAAGAATATTAAATTAAGATACATCTTTATATTGACTTTTGCTTATATTGACTAAGAAATGTTGGACCCTTCTATGTCAATATATGAGGAGTAGTAGATACGATACGTTTTAAGTAATTAATCGGCGTTGAGCTTTAAGATTTCCTTTTTAATGCCCTACCTCCCTTTCACTAATAAGCTTTGCCCTTTTCTTAGGTCATTACATAAAATTCATCTCAATACAATTTAATTAATGAATGACCTAGTCTTGTGAAATATGAGACAAAACATTACCTGCAACTACTACTACTGCTACTACTACAACCACTAGTACTATTTCTACTAGTACTAATACTGATACTGCTGCTGCTTCTACTACTACTACTACTACTACTACTACTACTACTACTACTACTACTACTACAATTACTACTACTTTTACTACTACAACTACTACTATTACTACTACTACTACTACAAATTAAACATCTATGGGAGAGTCTAATGCATGGACACTATTATAACATTGTCACTTTAATTTTAAACATTTGGCTAATAGTGCTTCCTGCGAATTAAACATAAGATAGAAATTGATAAGGAGAAATCTGACACTGGTTGGATTTGAAATAAAAAGGGTACTGGTTATGATAGTTCTTTCAAATTAAACTAGAGTAAACTAGTGTTAGTTAAGTGTTTAAAGCATCAAAGAAGATTATATCAACGGTTCACAACAGAAACTTTTTAAAAACCAATATTGCAAAGGAGACAGGTACCGTATTTGATTCATGCTCTGGCTTTTTATCATTAGAAACCACTTCTATTGCAGGAGGAGTAGGATCAGGTCCATGGTGGAACTCCCTGTGAAGTTTTCCAGAGTGCAGGTCTTCTATAAACCTTTTCAGGAGGCCGTCAGTGCTGTGATAAAAAAATAATAAATTTCAAAATAACTTTGAAAAAAAAATTATACATCAATTTTTTTACATTACATTAGGAATTTTATAGTCTACAAAAAAGATCCCATAAGCCGCAGAGACAGAGAGAGATAATTATACTGGGTATGAAAAAAGACCCTTGAAGACTAGATTACCAATTATCATAGAGATTATCTATAAATATACATAAACTGAAGCAAGATTAAGATAATTTAAGTGAAGGCTTCAGATCCTGAAGAAATGACATGAGTACAATGTACTTAACCCCAAATATATAAATAAAAAAATATATATATATATATATATATATATATATAAGAAAACAAAACAAAATCTTTAATGTCGACATATTGCCAACAGGCAATTCTTTTATGTAATATGATTAACAGAACCGTCAGGCCATCCTACAATTATTTTAAAAGAAAAAAAAAAGTAGTTTCATATTTGTCTAGCGATGCTGAAATAGAGAATATGTTCTAGTCATTTTGCATTGAAGATCAATGTTTTTGCAATTTGTGGCTTTTTAAGCTCATTTATTACTGACCATGAAAATTTGAATCAAAATCTTCCCAAAACAAGTAAATGACCTGTTAAACTATCAGTCTGCCTATGCAGGAATTTAAAGAAGACAGTAAAACTTTTAATGTGTAAGCAACAAGCAAAAACAATCAGCATTATTGTACCTTCTATGCAACTCAATAAAAGAAATGTTTGAATTTATCGGTTTTCTGTGTCACTAACATGATTAATAAGTTCATAAATTTCAAAGTTGCAAAAAGGTTTCTGCAAGCCTTCTCTCTAACATCTCAATACAAATGAAAGCACTCAGATTTCAATTAAATGCCAGCTTTGTATGCAACAACAGGTTTGAGGTTATTGCATAACAGACTGAAAAAAAAAATTGAATGCACCACACACTTGTTTTAGAAAGGAAAACTTACTTCAAGCCCTCCTTGACTGGGTGAGGGAAAACGTACATATGTCTAAAGCTGTCTATGGCCAGTATTGGCAGGTCTTTTGCAGATTTGCCGAGATGATGCAGTGGGTGCGCAAACTTCAGACCATCAGCCACCAAGAAGCTCACTGATGCTAAGTCAGACAAGTATATATGACATTTATTTAAATTTCAAAACAAAAAATTCTTAGCCAGGTGAATGTGTTACGATTTTTAGGAGACATAAAAATAATTTTGGTTGAGGTCATTTCAGTATTTAAGGATTGCCTTCATTATTTAAGTATTTTGAACATCATGAGCATATCAAATTGTGAAATAGATGCTGGTTGGCAGCTGTGGAAAAATAACATGAACTGCTTGTTTTCAAATGATCAAACCAATTAACATGAAATAACCATAAATATTATCATTAAAAAAAGATAACAAAAAGAATTTATCAAAGACCGAAACATAAAGTTTCTAAAGGATAATAAAAAAAAATTAGAAATAAAAAAAATGATCAGAGCTATTTGAAAAAAAAACTTATGAAGTGAAAGAAATACCTGGCTATGAAAAAGTGATTTGATAATGAATATCAAATTCTTGTTCTAAGAGTAGGAGAATAAAGGGCTGCACTATGAACTGACAAAAAAATATGACTTTCTCAATCTAATTGTATCCTTCCTCTGATCCTTCCTCTCCAGCTCTCTACTGATCTAGTTAAACAGCTTTCTTTGTGTGAGAATGAACAGCCTCTGTCTATGTCTGTCTTTAAACTTGTACCTTGGCATTCTTTTTTTCCTCAAGATTCTAGGTTTCCATTCAATAGTATGTCTTTGAAGGGAGTATATTTTGGTACCATGAGATACACACATACTTTAATAAGACGCCACTATATTATGCTTACTTTGATGGAGATAGAATTTTAGTTACCTTTCCTCTTTGTTTACTCACAAATGTTAGTCCAAACTTTAATCTAACAGAGACTGACAAATCAGATGCAAGATGTACTGATACAGGAAAAGTCAAATGATAACAGGCAGAGATCAAATATGCAAACCTATAAAGCACCCCATCACCTTGCCAAATCAACACTAGGCATGCTAGCCACTGAGCCATCCCTGTCCTAGAACAGACACTAAGGGCAAAAAGTCTTTGCCACTGGCTTGAATAGCTGCTGCTATCTTGCATATTTGCTAATGTTTGGCTAATGTATTATCTTTATGCTGTTAAAAGGCAGTTAAGCAATGATAGAGACTGACACACAAAGAGCTAGATCAAAAGATCTAAAGACTTATTTTGTCTTAAAAAAAAAACAAACAACAAAAAACAAAAAAACACTTCCATTTTCATATTTATATGTTTAAAAATGTCACTTAAGGCATCATATCCCTCACCTTCTTGTGGATGTTCGATTCAATCAATATTATTTCACTTCTCTGTAATTGGCCATTGTGGGCATGACTATAATTATGTAGATATTATTTATCATGGATTTCATGCTGTTAATATTCATAGAATATAAAAGTGCACTGTGAACACATTTCATATGGTAGATTTTTTTGTGTTGAAAAAAGAACAAAATTTTATTTTACCCCGCTTTAATCTAAGTGGCTTGTGTTAATGAAATGCATTTATTTACCCATGGCATCACCAAGTCTCTCCAAAAATACATTGATATTTTATCGCATACAGTTTTGGCTCTCTATACACTCCAAGAAACATTTTGTTCATGCAGTGTATTGGAAGTTGCTTGAGAGCTGCAAATAAAGTAACTTATGAATACTCACATATTTCTCCCATTTCATGGCACAATAACTTCTTTTTGATATTTGGGTGCGAATTATTCCAAGACTTGTCGGATGGGGTCCTTACAATAGATGCCGTACCTTTTGCATTTAATTTTTTTTTAATCTGCTGCGCTTTTGAAGAGATCATGTGATCAATCAAAACAGATTCTCTGGTCTAAACAGTGTTTTCTAATCTTAGTCCCATTGTGAGTCATCTCTGTTATTTGGCAGTCTTCTTATCCTGAAAAACCTTCTATTATACCTGTTTAGGATATTTTCTATTCACCCCCATCTTGGTAAATCAGTGGTTTGCTGGCTTAGAGTCCATTCTAGAAATAAAAGTGCGTTCTAAAAGCATTATAATCTCTTTCTCACCAACTCCTTTCTCCTATCCAAACAAGAAAAAGAGGTCTGAATGCTAGATTGAACCCATCCTGATGTATGAATGCGAGGGCTGGACAATTTCAAAAGATCTCCGAAAGAAACTGGAGGAAACAGAAATGTGATTCCTGCTGAGAATGCTACAAATCTCATGGACTGCAAAGAATCAAACGAAACATTGTTAAGAGAAGATGACTCATAAATAGAACACATTAAAGTCTGGCAACTTTTTTTCAGGCATGTGATGAGAAGAGGGAACTGGGACATCTTGTGAAAACTGGAAAGATCAAAGGAAAAAGCAGCAAGTAAGAGAAAAAATGTTGGGTGGAAGAATGAAGTGGCTAAATGTAGGACAAGCAGGACGACTGATTGAGTGATAGATGGATTCAGCAGTGATGGGAACTGGACACAAATTTTTGTTACTCAACATTAAACGTGATCAATGCTGCCGTGGATGAGATCATACTAAAGGGAATATGGGGCCATGCAAGTCTCCTAAGATTTTTTCTAATTTTGATTGCAGACAGTCATATGTGAGCATTTTGACACTGATTCAAATCATTCATCTCATTTTTGTGTGCTGAGACTAAGACAAGTAACAGGTTGAATGAATTGAAATAACCTGTCTGCCGCTCGGTCTCTCAAATACTTCTGTTTTCTGCAATTCAATTGCTGAACTGGAGCTCTGTGAAAGTTAGCTCCTCTCAATATATTTTTACAAAACACTGAGCACTGCTGTAGCTTAGATATGTTGCCATGTTGTTTTGATCAAGTTTTGTTTGATATCATACACATTAAGGGTAAATGTCTGTAGTTAGGGTATATCATTCTTAAGAGGTTACAGGAATGTAGGCAAAAGTGACATTATTTCATTAATACATTAAACATCATGAATATCAGGTCAAAGAGCCTGTAGCATGAAGTGCACAGCTACTGGTGACTGTGAAGTGTTTTGAAGAAATAAAACTTTTGGGGGCGAGAAGAAGCCAAACCAGGCGCCATGTAGAGTGAATATAGGTGCATATTGAGATAAAACTCATTCATTTTGATGCCTTATTTACCTCTCTCATGTGCTGCTTCTTGTTGCACTCGTTTCTTAAAAACATTTGGTGTTGATGAATCATCAGGATGGTGGAACAAAATGACAAATGGTAAGCCTTCCTCTGTCAATTCCTGGAAGCCAAAAGAAAATCTTTTTTTTTTGTAAATGGAAATACCTAAAAAGGTAACAAATTCTGTTACTCTGGTTCGATTGACTGCATGAAGCAAAAGTAGGTCCTAATACTGTGTCACTGACATAAGCAAACAAAGCATGTCCCTTAGCTATTCCTGTATGATAAAAATAAGACCATTGTGGGTGGCATTCTAAGTATACATTTACTCCCGTATCAAGTATATACGTGCTGAATCTCATAAAAAATTAATT
This sequence comes from Elysia crispata, assembly GCA_033675545.1. Taxonomy (NCBI): domain Eukaryota; kingdom Metazoa; phylum Mollusca; class Gastropoda; family Plakobranchidae; genus Elysia; species Elysia crispata. The sequence continues at coordinate 241,336 of JAWDGP010002614.1, read as the reverse complement.
GTTCAGAATAAAATGCATTCCCCATCTCCAAACTTCCACAGGTGTTGAAAAATAATACCCATATTTCGATAAATTATTATCTCTATCATGACAACCATAGAATTTAATCCATTTATATGTTCTCAACCTCATATCTACAGAAACCAAAAACTTCTGCATGCAACTACAAAAAAAATTATTAAAGAATCCCTTCTTTAATATTCTGTTTACAAAATTGATAGGCAACATAAGATTTACATACCTCAGCATTCTCAAAAGTAATTTCTCTCACTAAGGGTGTGCACTTCTCTGCAGACCATTTATACAGGGAATCAAAGTCACCGAGCCCCAAAGGATATTGATTGCTCTGATCAGTGGTCTGAAATTGTTTGTAAAGCCACAGTTTTTACTGTATATTTTTCGACACAACTTTACTGATAAAGCATGATGGCATCACACATGTCATGTACTAAAACCCCAACCAAATCTAACCATCTGATTCATAATCATACATGGACAGCTGATAAATAGTTGAAAGTTATGAAGAGAAAATAAACACAACAAATAAACATTTAATGAAAACGTAAAATTGTATTGATATTGTTTTTTTCCAAAGTGAAACAAGCAAAAATAAGCAATTTTTATATGTATCAAGAAAGCTCTTCAAAAGCTCTGATTAGTAACTTTTTATGCCAAATTTATCAACTTTCAAATGATACGAGAACCATATCTTTAATGTGAATATTTTGAAAATTTATTAAGTTATAAAGGGAAATTACCATTGAAGACGGTTTTTGTTGACATATAGCAGGGACTGACCACAAAATACAATAAATAAGATAAATAAGCTTTACTGATTGACAGAAAAACAGCTTAATGTTAAAAAAAGGTCCAACACATATGTAACGCTAAATTTATGTTCCCACAGAATGCGTGTCAATTGTAAAAAAATTGATCATGCCTTTCATATCTGCTAGATTGGCTTAGAAAGAACTCGATTTTTTTTGCTCTTTAAGTCAAATCCTCAATTTGAACATAATAAAATATTCCTGATGCTTAACAAATCATTTTCATAATTCTGAAAAAGAGAAAAACATGTTTCAGTCTATTTGATCCTTGGATTGCCCTGTTCTAAATATAAACCGCTTATATTTTTCTTGAAAGCAAATTGTCACATAAACAAATTCTTGAGTTAATGAAACAAATGAAAATAGCAGACCCTTGCCATTGGGTAACCTAGTCCACATACTTTAGTGAGTCGGTTAAATTAAAAATTGATAAAAACCAAAGAACAAAAAAATATAAGGGTCCTTATTTTAGCACCTATTATTGAGGTCCCTGCAAATGCAAATAATTCCAAAGAAATAAACATACTGATATACTCACATCTGATGAATGAAAATTGACATGATCTCCGTTGAGTCTCTCATTGACTGAAATGGGTCTAAAATATAGAGAACATTTGGGATGAAGCATATTAGTGCAATGTTTAATTGTATTTGTACTCAGTCAGGGTTGCAGAAACAAAAGAAAAACAAACTTTTTTTGTCCCACTTTATCTTATATAACATATCAATTTCACTGCACATAAATACAAAGATGATTCATTTTGATAAATATATTTTTATCACTCAACAATCTTATAAAGCAAAGTTTAAATTTCACAATGGTGAACATAGAAACTAAAGACGATCGCTGAGGCAGTTTATAGTTTCTATTAAATGTTTTTTTTCTCCTTTTACTGCAAATTTATACCGCTAAAACTGATGAGAACAGGCTCACAGAACTCACCCAATTGCAACATGAAAATGGCAGTCATCCCGAAGTATACTTGCTACACGTGAGAATGTATGGAAGTTATTCGACTCCCTGCTTTCAAAGTATCCAATGATGTGGAGTTTCTTAAGCTTTTTTGAAAAAAAGAAAAAAAAAAGGGTGGGTGTGGAGGGGATGATGTGTACAATGGTTATTTTCTTACTGCAAAATAAATAGATTTCCTGGCTCTGCTTTTTTGCTCTTCTCAAATTTTATCCATCCAAATTCAACTACAGAAAGGGTGGAGATAATTCACATGTAAATGGACCTAGTGGTCTCACTTCCAGGACCAAATGGAAGGTGGCTTGCAATGCCACTGTTGGAGTGGCCTTGTCTGCAAAAAATTTTTTACCCACAGACTAAGGTACTTAAAGGTATATTTTTTAACAACTTTGTGGTAGTCATTTCAAGATGCTCACTGCCCTTGTACTTCCTCATTCAATTTAGAGCAACATTACTTTGTATTGTGCCCACTTTCAAAAAAAGGTATCAGTTGCTACATTAATTGTGCTTTGGTATATTAAAGGAATGACTAATCCCGGAAAAAATACACAATATAATAAGGTGCCTAGATATAGAACTACTGGACATAACAATAACTGCTTGATTAAAACCTGAAGGCTCCTGGCTATCCCCATGACTCAAGGAACAGATAAGCTTAAGCTATTCATCGATTTAGGAGCAACACACAGTCACACAATGATGCATTTGAAGCTAACGTTTCAGGTGTTTTGCCCTGTTTAGAAAGTAGTTCTAGATCTAGAATGATTTATCTAACAATTTTACATCAAATATCTGCTGAAGGATGTTTACTGAATAAAAGAGTTTGACAAAGAATAACTGCTTTAACTCCAAGCTGCTGTAATTAAAACACTAAATCTTTACATACTCTTTCATATTATGTCGAAAGGAGGAAAAACTTGATTCCTTGATGAATAACCTTGCCTCATGCAGATTAAGGGGATAAGAGGATGAGCTTTGCTCAGAACAATGATGATTAAGGGATTCTTTTATCCCTTAAAAAATAATCTTTCCCTATTATTTTCTTCACCATGATCAACCCATTTACATCCACAAAATTGTAATACCCACAAATTGTCATCTAATGGCATATAGCTACTAAATATACTAATATAATATAGTTTAAAGCCACACCGTGGTACTAAATCTGCTATACAATGCTTTTGCCATACTATTGGCAACTTTTGATCGCTAAAAAAAAGCGTGCACCGTTTTCATCCATTTAAATTTTCATTAGCTTTATATTCTCTCTACATTGTATTGAAGTTTGCATGGGTGTAAATTTTATTTTTGTTTTCTTCCAAAGATGCCTTTTACAGTTTATACTAAGTTTTCAAAAAAACATTTCCAAAACAACCAATTCTTAGTCTTTTTAACTCGACCCTACATATATATCCCCTGCTGTCATCTGTATAGACCAGTATATTGTGTACCTATATTGCCTGTTTACTTTCACTTTCTGGGTGTCTTTTTTCTGTCTTTATAAATACTCTACTTTTAGAGGACTCTTTAAACTTTTGGTTATTTTAGTTTAATTTTCGGACTAGATTTAGATCTGAAAACAGGCTTCAAAATTGACCTTTTTTGTCTGCGATTTTTGGCGATTTCAAGGTCTAGGCTAGATCTCAACTTTGTATTAGGATGGATGATCATTTGAATCATCTTTGGAATACTACAGAAACCGTTTATTTTGGCTATCTGCATGGTTATCCCTACAATTAGTATAAAATAATGACCATTGCCCGTTGGAGATCAGGAGTCAGATAGTGATGTTGAGATGGTGGTGAAGTGGGATGTTGGTGGGGAAAAAACTGAAATGGTGATGGAGTCGGCCTGATGTGGGGAAGCCTCAGAAAATTGGTTAACTGTCTTGTTTTATTTAAAATTCAAGACCTCTAGTTTTTTTTATAGTTTAATTCATACTTCTATCTTGTTTTGTTTGACTGAAATAGTTTTTTAAATGTATAGATCTATTCTTTGAACGGAGAGAGAGAGAGAGAGAGAGAGAGAGAGAGAGAGAGAGAGAGAGAGAGAGAGAGAGAGAATGACAGACAGAGTCAAAGAAGAAGGAAGTAAGAAGCAGAATACCTGTTTATTTTGGTGAAATAATATAAGAAAAAATTAGTTCTGATATCGACAAAGCAAGTGCAAAATAAACAAAAACTACACTTTTGCATTTTCTTTTAACTCACATCAAGTTCACTGAGCTGACTGAGAGAATCCATCTCATTTATGGGTGGCTTGGCCTCATCTTTAGCAAATTGGACCAGAGCATCAACTGAACGCTGTCCCCTGTACTCCTTTTTCATCATGATACCTCCACGAAAGATTTTGAGTGTAGGGTACTTGTTGATACGATAACGGGCTGCCAAAGTACCTGTTCATAAAAGAATGTAGGACATTGTTTCTGCGCACTTGTGTCATTCCATTAATTGTAAAACGACAAGCTTTAACTACAATAAAAAGCAAAATGTGAGGCTCAAATGATTAATGAATTGCCTCAATATTAAACAAGGCATAAAATGCTGGCAGGGTGATTGAGGAGACATAGAGAGCTAATTTGTGTTGTAAATAAAAATAATAATGAATTGAATTTTTCTAAGAAAATTTTGTCACTAACAGAGTTTTATAGCAGATGATAACCACCACCAAGGCCTTGATGCTCAAGGCATTCCTAATTTTCTTTCTTGAATCTTTTACATACCTGTTAGACAGAGCTCATGGTTTTATTTATTTTTTTTAAAGACTTAAATATTAAGATGGAGGGTCTCATCTGCAGAAACTAATCAAGAATTTGCAGATGAGAATGGATTCTGCAAATTAATGGGGGAAATTTTTTACAAGCCAAGTCTGAAAATGGAAGAACAATGACTCTTTGTAATACATGTAATTTTACATAAGTTTTACTTCAATTCCTTGTTAAAGTCAACATAAATAGCAGAGATTCAAATGAATATGCACAGAAAAAAAATGAATTTGAAGAAATAAATAATTTTTGTAATATTTCCCAAACATCTTTCCTTTCCAATTTTCTAGAACAATGTTACAAGAAAGATTATCACTCTAGTGCTACTCCCCCTTACCCTTTCCATTTTACTCTTCTTCCCCTCTCTTTTTACCAGCCACTCTTCTTCACTTGATCCCAATCTTTTACTGCTTGTCCTTCTCCTTCTCCTCCTTTCCTTACTCATCCGCTTCCATTTCACCACAACCTTCGCATCTCCATTGCCCGCTGCTACTCTCCTAGTTTCCCGATTTCTCTGTCCATACTCTGTTTTTTTAAATCATTGTTCAGATTTCTTCCTCTGGTTAGATTTCTCCCTCTTTAACCCCTTCAAATTGCTATTATCATTGGCCTTATCATTTCCTTTTCCCTTCACTCTCTCCTTTAGGTCCTATCCTCAAGTTCAATCAAATATAAAAGTTAAAAAAAAAAATAAACAATCCCTTTTACCTCCCATAATCTTAAACATGGAACTTTCTAATCAAGTCAAAAAATGATCTGATTAGATGGAATATAATCCCACCATCAGAATCAGATATACCAGGAGATCTAACCCAAAACATCCTTTTTTTTTTTTTTCATTTCAAGACTCTACTAACTAAGCTATCTAACGTCCTGACATCAAGTGATGTAGAAATCTTCGTCTTATTTAAACCATAAGTTGCTATTTTAATGTATACTCAGTACTGACTGAGTGAACAAAATCCAGAAAGGTTTAACACTCATAACCACTCTTATCTTACAATATGCAGAATTAATTTGCAACTGGTTCCTTTGAAGTCGAAGCAACAGGTGCACCTAGCAGGTGCAAACTTACAACTGTTGGTGGATGAACCAGAGATGGGATGGGAAGTGGAGTTTCACTCTAGCTGGATGTAAAGGATAAATGGCCAGAATGTCCCTGACAGACTTGCGGAGCTCGTTGGCTTAAAGCATACATTACAACTGGTATTGGGTGCTACACCAAAATTTAATATTTGATCTAAAAAATGTAATGAAGGAATATTTAGAAGAGCCATGGCCTTATGAATCTAATTTTCTTTGCACAGTAGAGAGCACTGTTCTAAAAACAAGTGTTAAAATGTTGTGCTAGTTTGACAAATAGGTAGAGGAAAGCAGAAGAATTTGACAAATATGTGATTCCAAGGGATCCAGCGAAATAAAAGCTGCTCCACCTCCCTACCATCCTTAGGTTCTATGGTATGCAATAAATTAAATCAATCAAATTTTGTACATTTGGAAATTGGAAATTCATGCATTTCTATTCTCTTCTTTTCAGTCTAACCCTCTCACACAGATCTCAGTGAAAGAAAGAAAATGCTGTTAGCCAAAGGTCATGATCAAAGTTTTACTCATCAAGTTAAAAATGTTATTACAAGACTGCATTTGATGCAACTTTAAAAAAAAAAATCATCTTGAACTTATCAGAAAAAAAAATATTTTTTTTTTGTTTTGTTTTGGATTCTACATTTCCAAGATGCTTAAAGAATCTCAAAGCAATCAAGAATCCACACATGAAACCTACTCACAACCTGTTGTAGAAGTAACAGAACCTACCCTCTCTGTCGCAATCAACTTTGGCAAACACAACACTGCCAGGGTCCTGTTTTAGGTTGAACAGATAAGCCATTGGTATTGTTATTGATAACATGCTAAAATACAATAAATTGTTTTATAAACTATTTCAAATATTTTAATTTATTTGCATTCGAAATAAGAAGTCTGAAACAATGCAGCACTCAGAAATAAAAACGAGATTACAATTTTTTTTTTTTTTTGCTCTGAAAAAAAGAAACAAACACATTTCTGACTGCTATAGAAGAATTTTTAATCAAAAAATGATTTTTTTATCTGCAAATCTAATGTGTGTCCTAAGATCAGGAATAGTAGACAAGATAAACGTTCATTTCAACAGATTAAATCTATAACTGTTTTTTCTGCTGTTTTGAGACCTTTAAAACATCCTCAGAAGTTTCAATACCTTTTAAACTTTTTTTTGCAATGAAAGAATGTGCAAAAATTCACTCATCATTGAAAATGGTTGCAGGACAAGAAAAATTGTTTTGTTGATTTCTAAACTTTTAACAAGGAAAAACCACATACATCCTTTCAAAAGAGAATGTGTCAAATAAGTATAAAAAGTCTATGATGTTTCACTTGAACAGACAACTTAGATGAAATGTTGCCCATTAAAAAGCTGGGAAAATATGCCTCCTCATGGCTTGCAAAAGCAGAACTCTTATCACCAAAGGCACTCAGCCACACCAGAGTGCATATGAAACAAAAATGATTTTTCTAATCAAAGCTCTGATGATTAAATAATTATAGGCCAAGCCCTATCCAAGGTATACCTTTCCACCTAATAATTAACCTCTTATGTAGTTTGAGCAATAATGAATTATTTAAATGACAGTAAGAAAATCTGCACTTACAGATATTTCCTCTTGAATTTTTTTTCCCGCTTCATCGAAAGTAGGAGCTAAAATCTGACTGAATCTACACCTGAGGGAAAACAGCCATAAAGAATGTTGCAGTTTATTAAAAACAACAACAACAACAACAAAAAAAAAAAACAGATCTACATAACATGGTGACTTCTAATGGTGGAAAAGGAGGATTTCATACACTCAATCTTTCACATCAACACTTGTTAAAAATAAGACTGCAAATACTTAAAAATGTCACGTATGAACATGAGATGGTATTCAACACTTACACTGCATTTACACTTAGACTCATGAAACTTTGAAGACATGCAATTTACATTTCAGGAAACATACCTTCTTATTCCTTTCAAATAGCCTTCAACCTCTCCTACACATGCCCTCTTACTGAAGCAAGAGGCTTTACAAATCATTAAAATCTTGAAAAAAAATAGTGCCTACATGAGTAACAGTGTCCAGTTCATGTAATCTATTCAAAAATGTCAGGGAAACTAATGAATGACAACCTAAGTTAAATTACAACCTCCAAGAGTATTACATTGTCGAGACACTACTGTTGAGCAGGCATTGTGGTAAAAAGTCATTTTATATTACCTCTTAACAATGAAAGTATCAAAGGAAAGCAACTTTTAACATTCTACTTGGGAGGACAATTATTCAAATTAAGCTTTTACTTTAGTGCTGAGTAAATATGAGTGTTGTTCTTTTAAGCTCGATCTGCATATGTAATTATATATATATATATATATATATATATATATATATATATATATAATTATGTATATCAATGCATATCAGACATGCCCAGATGACCAATTTTTTTTTTATAAGGCAATACTATTGTTTTTCTGGTTTGTCAAAATGAGGATCTAAATTAGTTGCCAGGCTTGAATAGTTCTTGTTCTCAGAGAGATTTTATTGAGCTGGTTATTATTTGACATAAAGGACTTATTTCAAAGCCAAGTGGTTTAGAATTTTCCAGCTGAACGTAATCTCTAAGCCTGCTAGTGCAGATCTGCCGTTTGATCTATTATTTTACTCTACTCTAGTAATCTACGGTGCTCAAAATGGATCACCAGATTTGTTCATAGTTACCATAGAGATCCTTAAGCTAGATTTAGGGTGTGGGTGTGGGGGAGTGTTTTTCTGAAAATTAATTAGGTGTTGTATTATTTTTAATTGATACTCTCAGAACTTATTGCTTCCCCATCTTTTCTTGTATATCCTCTTTACTGCTATTTCTGGTCTTATTTTGAGATTTATATGCATTCATATTTTTATTATTTCTGATTTGATATACTGCCCATATGCTTGTTAGTCACTCACTCATCATTTTGGTTTTCTTCTCCTTGCTTCTGAAAGTTTATACTTATCTCCTTTCCCTTATACAAGAAGTATACTACTAAATATCAATATCAGTAGATGAAACAAACTTAATGTCCAGAGGTACAATACAATCATTCATGTTTGATCAAAGCTAAACAATATAGCAGCTAATTAACATGCCCTCTTCCTTTTGATAGTGAACTTGAACCATTCATGATATTTGTTACCAAAGTTTTTTTTTGGCAAATTTGTCTAATTATTTGGTGATTAACAGTTTGATTTAATGTGTCCAGCACATATACAAAGAAAAAGCACAGAGAGGGTAAACAGCAATCAAAAGGCTATGGTGCTAATATCATACAATTTACTTTGTTAGAAACTCCCAGTAGATCCAAAAATCTTAAAACATCATTTGACAACTCAACAAAGGCCAGTTATCAACATATTGGTTAAATATTCAAAATTGCTGATGAGAAAAAAATATTTTAAGAATTCAAATTTCATTTTTAAACCATTGTTCCAATAAGTATGTTTGTATGTTACATGCAAACTGAGCGGTGTTAATCTTAACACACATCACTCCTGCGCACTTGTCCAGTTTGACCAATGTAATTCAATAAATTGTATTGATTAAAGCCCACCCCCTCCACCCCCCCACCCCCCCAACCTCCAAAAAAAAAAAAAAAAATAAAGTTTTAAATGGTTGAAGAATACTACATGTATTAATGTGTTAAGAAGAAATTTTAGACCTTCTTTGCCTGATTGTTAAATCATGATGTCAGAGACATAAATAGCATACAATAAATTTTAAATAAAGCTTTCTTTTCCAAGTCTTATAAAATTCTACATAAAATCATCACAGCAAAAATTTTCAAGTTAATCTAAAGAAATACCATACAACAGCTAATGCAGTTGTTTAAGATATTTAATATACAAGCTGCAATTTAAATCCAGTCTCTTGCTTGGTCAGAAGTTAGTAAGTCTATAACTATAAAAACAACTCACCAGTCTGCGTAAAAATTCACCACAGCTATACTACTTGCACCTGAAAATACATTTAAAAAAGCTGTTTCAAGGCAATGCAGTGGCATAAAAGTAATATCTAAAAGTGCAACACTGCAATAATACAATCAATTTACTTTCTTTTATGCATTTTAAATATATTGGGTCAAGCAATTATTAGCAGAGGATTTCCAAGGCTTGCTAAATTTCTTTGTAAGTGAAGCCATTATTGATAGAGAAACCAAATTTTACATTAGCATTCATGTAAGATATTTTTTTCTCGTATAAATCAATATCATTGAGCTTTGATAAACTTTTGATGGATTCTTCTTTCTTTGTCAATATCTAAATATACTTAACAAACATTCACCTCTCTTGACTAGGGATATACAAGTCACACTAGTCACGCTAGTAACAACTCTCTTACCCTCACTTTTGCATCTAATGACCTTGTACTCAAGGTAACCTCAGATCTAAGAAAACACAAAGAAAACAGAAAATCCCCTTATTACCCAAATTGCAAACCATTCAAAACATTGGGCTGCCTTGAATTTGAAACGTCAGATGTGCTGACTCAATACAATATTCACTAAAAACTGTCTACACCGAAATTTTTGAATAAGTCTTTACAAGACTAGCCTAGATCCAGGCCTTATTGCTTGCGCAAACATTAGAGAAAAATCTGTACAAATCGTGTTCTATTTTTGATATACAGATAGCACTATAGAATAATTCATCATCAGAGACACAGAAAGAAGAGACAGGAAACTGATCATTTAGCTTTAGCAACAAATCTAACGATGTCTCAGTCTGGCCACAATATCAATCTTGTTTATGAGATCCTGTACACCAGTATGTACGTCTTTCTGTCTGCCCCCCCCTTTCTTCTCTCTCTCTCTCTCTCCTCGTGTATAGCAGTATAATTTTTCAGACCACTTGCGGTATTGAAGATATTTTATAGAAAGGGCCGGCGACAGCACTTATATTACTTAAATTTACGGCACCTAATATATAATTATCCGAATTCATTTCCACTTGTGTCTCTAAGAAAGAGGGGGTCAGAGGGAGGAAAGAGAGAGAGAGGGCATGGAAGAGAGAAGGATAGAGACTGACAAACAAATTAGAGAGAGAGAGAACTAGGTGAGACAGACTTCTCTCACACAAAGATGGGGTAGGGAGAGGAAATATAGGAAAGAGATCGTGTGATTGATAAATGAAAGAGGCAGGGGAGAAAATTGAAATGAGTCTGAGAGAGGGAGAGACAGAGAGAGAAAAAAGAAATAGGTGACAGTGAGAGAGAGGGAAGGAGAGAAATAAAGACCGCGGAAAGAGAGGGAGGAAGAGAAAGAGGGAAAGGGGAAGAGTGAGAGAGAGATGAATAGTGAGACAAAGAAATAAAATAGAAGAGGGAAAATTAGAGGGAGGAGTGAGACAGAACGGAGGGATAAAAAACAGAAAAATAGGCAGAGATGAGGGAGATGCGCGGTAGACAGGAAGAGGCAAAAAGCGAGAGAAAGAGAGGGTAGGCTTGGGGAGTGCGACAGAGACTAAGTGAGAGGGACAGAGTGAGTGAGAGAGAGAGAGAGAGAGAGAGAGAGAGAGAGAGAGAGAGAGAGAGAGAGAGAGAGAGAGAGATAAAGAACGATACAACTAGAGACAAATATGGAGACCAGAGAGATATAGCACGAGCAAGACAAGAAAAGTCTGGGGTCATATAGGGAAATGGAAAAATGCGTGGTAGCTGAAGACAGGTAGAGAAAAAGAGAGAGAGAGAGAGAGAGAGAGAGAGAGAGAGAGAGAGAGAGAGAGAGAGAGAGAGAGAGAGAGAGAGAGAGAGAGATCTTCTTTTTGTGTCCTCCCACAGACAAGGAATATCAAGTGAGATAAATCGTACACCCGCTATTTTTTTCATAATTTTTACCTGGTCAGCTCTAGACAATGTCTAGATTTAACCTACAACTATTACTTGCGCAGAGTCAAAATGTAAAACATCATTTTCCGTCTCTGTACAGTTGTTTCTAAAGTAAAAGTTAACTACATGTAGTAACCTTAGGTCTAGCCTTTGTCAGGCTTTCAAGGAAGGTGACTCTCGGTGAAATTTATTCGGGAAATCGCCTATTTGCCGGCATGCCGGAGATCTTGCATCCATAATCATGGGTAAGAATGAAGAAGGGTAGTAAATCCTAAAATTGCAGTTTTTCCATATCTAAATCCTAAAAAGCTATACGGCCTATTACAATAAATACCATTTTGAAAATCAAAATACTCGAGGATATTATGGTATCTGTCGATCTAAAACCACTCTACTTACAGCTTTGTTGCAAAACAGAGATGGATTGATTGAGATTGATAGAGAGAAAGATAGATCGATATATAGAGAAAGAGATGAGTAGATAAACGTATGGAGACCGAGAAAGCTAGAGCGTGTGAGGGGGAAAAAAAAAAGGGGGGGGGGGGGGGTTGAGATAAATAGATTGATATGATTTGAGAGAGAGAGCGAGCCATACTCGATGTACTGACATGAAATAAGATCTCGCGGAGCCTTATACTTAAAAACGTAATCGCGGGAGTGGCGATTTGTTTGAACCCATCTCCCGATTATCCCTCCAACTCCTGTTTACAAACACTAGGCGCGAGTAGAATCGCACCTTCGGCAAAGAATACGAAACGATGAACTTCTAGAGCGGCTGGATAGAAGAGTCGGGAACAAATAAAAATTTCAGTCCCAACTGTACTTACGTGAAAACTGCAGTTTCAACAGGATTTTGTCACGAAAAATACAACTTCCACAGTTTTTTCGCGGGCATGGATGTCTCTAGAGATTTATCAGTGCTGTGGCAGCCACAGATTTAATGAACGGACAGATACACAGACAGACCCTTCGGGTTGTACCGTGTATTTTCGTACTTTTCCGGTGCCGCCATAATTATTTTGGTCAAAGAAGGTAGAAGCTTTATTCATCCTATGTTGTAAACAATAGTGTTCTGTTGGCATAATATATTGTCTAAAAAGTTTCCTATAAACTGATAATCATTTATTTTCATAATAAATGCACATTAATTTTTTCAAAGTTTGCTGAATTTTTTTTTTAATGCGTTACTGTCTACAAGGTTAAAATAACTAAAAAATGAGATCATTGTGGGTGTGTGTGTATGTTGATGCTTGCTGGTTTTATTTTGTTCAGATTTTTCTTGTTTGGAAACTTTTTTTGAGGTGCCGAACAGATTTTCTATCCCTATATCTTACAGTTGAAGCTTTATATTTCTTTTTCATGCCTTATAAGTAAAAAAAAGGAGTCAAATTATTTAAACACAATTCAAAAGGTAAAATATAACGTGCTTTAAATGGTTAAAAAAAAACAAACAAAAACGTGAGGGTTTATATACCCTTTAATACCTTTAAAATTTCAATATTAGGTAATTGATCTGTCACGGGCTAGATGCAGATCTACGATATCGTGCCACTAATGCATCGGATAGGCTCTGCATTGATAAGACTGGCTTTGCTAAATAATTATTGCTTCACTCTATTCAGAATATACTTTGTAAATCGCTAGATCTAGCTCTAATAATTTCAAGTTTATGAATCAATAGTCACTGCTTCGGGCGTTTTAATCAAACCCACTAGATCTACATCTAGATAGGTCTAGATCTATTTGGAAAGAATTGACACCAGATGTCTCTTTTTTGTTTTGAAGTATTGTATTTAAATTTACAGGGTAAGTTTGTGGATGTCTCATATTATTTAAGTGTTGTTGTTTTTTTTTAATAATGATAATGAAAGGTAACAGTTTGAGTCATCTCGTAAGACCTCAGTCTTTAGCGGAAAGGCGTCGATTTCAGGCCGTGATTTAGATTAAAAAAAAACATAGTTTCTCAATTTTTGTGAATTAAGAAAACTGTCGTCTTGAATCATGTCCCTTTCATGCTTGTTGTCATGGAAAGGAAGTTTGTTGTGACCAAAACTATGTCCGACGACCTTAGAGACCGCAAAACGATAGGGCAGAAAATTTGAAGTTTTTGCTCAGTTGGGACATCTGCGTTTCTCATTAACCTGTGGTGGCAGCCCTTCATTTGCCCAGATCAAATCCGGGTCCGAAACCGGAACTAGGCGGCTGCCTGATTCTCGATTCCTGAATATTCCAGAAAACTTGTACCCATGTATGTTTTAAGTCCAATACAGAGTTTGTCTTAAAAAGTGCATTAGAATCTCGATTTTGCTTGATCCTTAAAGCTTGGCTCTTTGGCTCAGGTGAACCGCAAATTTTTCATTAAAATAAGAAAATCTGTAACATGCGGATATTTTATTCTTATACGCAAAGTAAGATGAATCTTTCTAGGATATATGAAGAGGTAATGAGGAAATGATTTAAAAAAAAGAAATTGGGGTGTCTGATTCTTCCACTGAGGTATGAGCATGTCACCTGATGAAAACAAAATGTGACAAACTATTTTTTACAAAATTAACGAATAAATAAATGCACCAGTGCCTCAAATTTAGATAAAAAAAGGCACCAAAAAAAAAATAAAAATTTATAAACAAATTTTTAAGATGTATCGACGGAATGAAATAAGATGTAATATGGACTTACTTAAAACGCTGTCAGCATTTTCGAGATTCAGTGATACTGCTTCTCCATTGACACTGTGTTTGCCCACCTAGAAAAACAATAGGAGAAAAACAAAATTATGTTAAATAAATCCATTTAATTAAACAGAGCATCATCCATTAATGATGCAAATCATGGAAAATAATAAAAAAAAAGGCCTAGATCAATATGATGTTAGATTAAATTTCATAGTAGTGCATAAAAGGAAAGAAATTTACAAATGAATATTGCATGGCCATAGGCCATGTGTTGCCAGTGTGAATAAAATCATTTTAGTATAAGTAAAAAATTAACTAACTTGAAAATCAATTTCAAAACTTGTAGCACAAACATGTACTGAAGAAAATGTTGTATGATAACCATTACGTAGACTCAATGAGCTACATGACAAAAGTGTACTTGACAAAATTCTTTTTTTTTTATATGTATTTGTTGCTCTAAAATCATGTATTGAAATCTGAACATTAATCTTTGCAAACATAGGAAATTTATTATTTTTTTTATTCATTCTTTTAGGTTACATGCGTCAAAGACAAAATATTTATCTATTCATTTGTTTTAACAAGATTTTTATTGAAGTGCTCCCTTCGTCTGCCAGTACTACTCCGGAGATGTCTCAAAAAGTATATTTCAGGACATAAAGCTACTTATAGTGGGTGACAAAGGCTGAGCATCAATGAAGCTGACCTTCTAAGGTTTCTTTTTTTCTAACCTCTTTTGCTAATTGCAGGCTGGTGTTGGCTTTTCTAAATGAATTTCCAAATAAACTAAATGAAATGTCACAAAATGTTACAACTTTTTCATTTGGCTGAAAAAAGATTCTACGAAAATCATCAATTGCAATTGTTAAAAATTTAATGAGTTGTTGATGTTCTTATTATAAACAGACAGCTCAAAGTTGTAATAAAATTACTGGAAAACAATGAACATTGCGCATAGGATACTATAGGAAGAATAGTTTTGGACCCAAACGACAGGTGTCAGTTTGAGTTATTTTTCTCGCTTATTTTGTTTGGTTTGCATTTTGACTGCCTTGAAGTGAGTTTGGTTATGGCCAGGAACCTCCTGAAGAACAGACGACATGTCAGAGCCACTTTATTGCAAGCAAAGACGTATCTTAATACAATGTATGATAATTTAAAGTATTTTTATTTCTATTACAGCTTGTAGAACAGATTTAGTTTTCCAAGAGGGCAAATTTGGTCAATGCTGCCCTTGTGTGTATCAACAAGAGAAAGTGAAGTAAAGAGTAGCTGTTTCAGCTTTCTAATCAGAACAGTATGCATCCATTGGGAATGAGAGCAAAACTTTAATGGTTTCCATGACTTTTTAACACTTTGGCAACTTGACAATAGATTCATTAGATAAACAAAATTCAGCAAATTCAACATGAGACACTAACCACTTACTTTGGAACAAAAAATGTGCATTTCAACATTATACAGTGGAAACCTCAAAACTGATAAATAGAATATAGGTATGCAAAGACAGCCAGTGAAGTAAAGAGTAGCTTTTTCAGCTTTCTAACCAGAACAGTATGCATCCATTGGGAATGAGAGCAAAACTTCAATGGTTTCCATGACTTTTTACCACTTTGGCAACTTGACAATAGATTCATTAGATAAACAAAATTCAGCAAATTCAACATGAGACACTAACCACTTACTTTGGAACAAAAAATGTGCATTTCAACATTATACAGTGGAAACCTCAAAACTGATAAATAGCATATAGGTATGCAAAGACAGCCAAATATAATTGGAATTTCTCACAAACAGAATTTTGCAATAGGATATGCTATTTTTTTCCTCTTTGGCTTTGTTATAATTGGATGCACATTTCGTAGTCATTCTTGTTCCATTCTCTTTATTTGAAGTCATTATCTTCCCATAGGGCATTACAAAGGTACTAAATGCATCTCTCAGCAGCAACCAATGCTAATCACTGCCCAAAATTGCTGATCAGTGTGCTACCAAAGTGAAGAGTGAGCTGATGCACTGCTAGTAACGATATTGGTAGTAATGTGATGTGGAACAGGGAAAGGGGGAGTTGCTCAGAGGCACAGTATACACTCAGTCAATGAGTCATAGATTCAGTTAAGCACCTTTCTTGTCATTCTAGTAGTCTAAATTTGAAGTTCCCATGCAACTCAAATTATGAAGTTTCCACTGTATGGAAAGAGCTACACTCAAAATACAAACAGAAAGATCCAAATGATCTGAGAGGAGACCATAAAAATTGATCACAACAGCTTGAAGTTGAATAAACATTATTAGGTTAATGCTCAATGAGACTACTACTCAAGAATTATGTTGGGAATGAGGCCATGAAACAAACACAGAATGCATGAGTTCTTTTTCATGAAAGACACAGTCCCGATCCCAAAAAGAAGACGACTTGGCAAAATTGGCATAACAAAAACTAAAGATGCCAGAGACCTTTCTCAGCCAGGACAATGTACACATATTGTTTGTAGTACACTTTGGGCAATTTATAAGATATTTCAGTAACTCCAATGTCAATCCCAATGGAGTCGCAAACTATTCAACCTACAAATTTCAAATTCTGTAGTGTAGATCATTGAATCTTTGTTGATGTCTGGCTTTGCTTTTTTTCCCCCACCTAAAAATATTCTGCAATCATTTCCCCTATATCTAAATTTTTAGAGCCATGTTTTATCTAGACTTGAAGTTATACATATTATCATTCTAGGCTGGAGTGTGTTCAGCAAATAGCTAACTTGGGATTTGTTGAGGAAATAACTATGAATTTTCTTCAATTTCGTTCAAGAGGAAAGGAAACTTCAGAAAAGCTTAACTGAGCTCTGTTTACACAAGAATCAATAGCATCTACAGAGGAACCCACAATTTTCAAACGCACTGATGCAGACAACTCAATTTGATTATATGACAACAAATGAAATATCCGCTCACCCCCCCCCCCCCCCAAAAAAAAAAAGAAAAAAAAAAACTGAAAGAAATGACTATCAGGTCATTAACTTTATACTTTGTTAAATCTTTGAGTATATTTTCTTGAATGTTGTTTATTGATAAAAATTGATGTCTACCAAAACCATTTATAAAAAAAAACACCAAAAGCTGAAAAGGTAAGGTAAGATAAAGAGGGAGAGGGAGAGAAAGAGAGAGAGAGAGAGAGAGAGAGAGAGAGAGAGAGAGAGAGAGAGAGAGAGAGAGAGAGAGAGAGAGAGAGAGAGATAGGCAGCACAGGAACATAAAAAAGCAATTTAAAAGAAAGAAAAAGCAGGACAACCGGAAAAAAGGGGAAGAGGGAGAGTGAGGGAGAGAGAGAGAGAGAGAGAGAGAGAGAGAGAGAGAGAGAGAGAGAGAGAGAGAGAGAGAGAGAGAGAGATAGGCAGCACAGGAACATAAAAAAGCAATTTAAAAGAAAGGAAAAGCAGGACAACCGGAAAAAAAGGGGAAGAGGGAGAGTGAGGGAGAGAGAGAGAGAGAGAGAGAGAGAGAGAGAGAGAGAGAGAGAGAGAGAGAGAGAGAGAGAGAGAGAGAGAGAGAGAGAGAGAGAGAGAGAGAGAGAGAGAGAGAGAGAGAGAGAGATAGGCAGCACAGGAACATAAAAAAGCAATTTAAAAGAAAGGAAAAGCAGGACAACCGGAAAAAAGGGGAAGAGGGAGAGTGAGGGAGAGAGAGAGAGAGAGAGAGAGAGAGAGAGAGAGAGAGAGAGAGAGAGAGAGAGAGAGAGAGAGAGAGAGAGAGAGAGAGAGAGAGAGAGAGAGAGAGAGAGAGAGAGAGAGAGAGAGAGAGAGAGAGAGAGAGAGAGAGAGAGAGAGAGATAGGCAGCACAGGAACATAAAAAAGCAATTTAAAAGAAAGGAAAAGCAGGACAACCGGAAAAAAAGGGGAAGAGGGAGAGTGAGGGAGAGAGAGAGAGAGAGAGAGAGAGAGAGAGAGAGAGAGAGAGAGAGAGAGAGAGAGAGAGAGAGAGAGAGAGAGAGAGAGAGAGAGAGAGAGAGAGAGAAGGGGGAAAATTGGTAGTTAAACAAATAGGCAATAAATCAGCTCCAAATTGGGCTTTTGTAAATCAATATCCCATTAGTTTATTTGAAGACATAGCCTGTTACCCACGGCAGTAAATCCTCTTCAGGGAATACATTTATGTTTGTTTCCTTCTGAATTATCATTAGAATAAGATTTTTACTTCTCTTGCTATGAATCAAAAAAATGAATTTAACAATTTTTATAAATTTTAAATGAAATAAACTTTGAGCACTATTTGTTGAGAGAATCTTTTTAAATTCATAAAAATCAGAACATGCATCAATAATTTATGTAAAGTGTAGAAAGATTGAAATTTCTTTTGAGTGATTTTTTGTAAAAGATTCATTTACTTACTTCCAGGTAAAGTTCTTACAGTTTTTATTAAAGCTTTCTTGAATTGCTGCTTTGCAATATACAACTTTGAAAGCAATTTTTATAGTCGATTTTCAGAAATCTTTCTCTGCAACTGGGTAACAGCAAACTTCTAGGACAAAAATCTTTCAAACATCTAGGAATTCTTTTTAAAATCCGTGTATATATTTCAAAGAATAATTCTTATTTGCTTTTATCGCCTCTTCAGATAAAAAAAAATAATGCTGACTTTAATTCTTTTTTTTTATATATCAAAGTCTGTTCTAAAAACTTTCATTTTTAAATATTAAACAGTTATTTTGTTGGCTTTATCAACATCAGAATGCAAAGCACTCTGAAATGGTCTTATCATAAAGATCACTTATTTGGCCTTCATTCAACTTTTTCCTTTCTCTTTTCAACTTTTAATCATCTTCTCCTTTTTCTTGACTGTCAACCTTTAACACTTCCCTTCAATTTTTAAAAAAATTATTTCTATGTTCTTGTAAGCCAAGACATAGATAATACTGATCCCCACACTGAATCATACATTAATTCTTACTATACAGAGGCACCATCCCATGTTTATACGGAGCTATTTCTGGTTCGTAATTTGAGCCATGCATAGGTGACACATTTTGCAGCATAACGTTGGTAAAATGATCTAATCTCACAAACACATAATGAAAAAAGGGGCTTTAAATGTCATTTAAAAGTCATTACAAAATCGCAATATTATTGCAATTAGATATGCAGATGTGTTTTTGTCACTAGATCCTGCTTCTTCCGAAATTGCAGGTCTAGATCTAGTTCTCTTATAATCATTTTTCATAATTTTTAGTATCATAGGTGTCTGAATCAGAAAGTTCAAGAACTAGAGTTGGATTCATCACAATTTGTGACAATCCATCCTTTTTCTGATAGTTGTTTGCACTTCAGAACTTGTATGACATTTTGGCAGCTGAGTGTCCTGGAAATTACCTTTGATGCTGCAAGTGAGGGAAAGAGCCCTTTCTTTGTTATAGATGCTCTGTACATTTTAACTATCCTCTTCCAATTTTTATTTGTGCAAAAAACTACACATTCAATTTACAAATTTATGCTTGTAAAATCAACCAAACGTGCACACATATAAAAATACAAATAAAACCAGTTGAACCAAACATTCTCTGCCTTAGAGTTTGTGAAAGATAATTTTACTCCAAAAGGTGAGTACTCCATTAGCCTCTTCTTGTTCCATCTAAATATTTCAAATAATTCTTTAATGCCTCTGCAAGTTGTTTTGTGCACACAAATACTCTCATAACATTTGATTCTCCAAACAAAGATCAAAGGATTATCAATCAACCAGGTGCCCTTGTCTTAGCAAAGGCAATCATGACGTTCCACATATCTCAATAGCTCATTGCTTTTAGTACATGTCATCACTGAACATTTACAATGATTTCTTTACTTTGTTAGTCCATTAAACATCTTTTACAATGCTGTATCCCCCTGCTGATTTCCTTTGCAGTCTATGAGATTTGTAGCATTCAACATAGAAACGACATTACTGTTGCCCCTAGTTTCTTTTGCAGCTGTTGTGAAATTGTTCAGACCTCACATCTAATCTACAGATCAGAATAGGATCAATATAGTACTCCAGGGTACTTCTCTGGAAACTTATTTCTGCTTGTGCAATTCTTGATGCTATTTCAATGTTGTTGCATCCATCATTTGATATTAAAAACCCAAGTATTTGAATGGATCACTTTCCTTGAGTTTTTCCCGTTGATAAAGATGTTTACCAGTTTAATGAAAGTAATTGTTTCGACTGACGACCATTACTTTTGTCCTTTTTTTTTTTTCCAATTCCATTCCTTTCTTTCCACTTTCTTTTACAACAATGCCTCATGATCTTTGCAAGTATACTTTATTTTATATGCATTTAATACAGTGTCATCAATTTATGACTTTATCTAAATTGTTTATGTTGTGCTGGATATCCTTCCAAGTTCTGCATAATTATTTCACTGCCACAGAGGGAGAAAGGTCTGGGAAAAGCACACAGACATCCTTGTTTGACACTATACTTTATTTTTTTAAAAGAGATGATTTCTCCCCCAACTTGCATTGCTGCTGTCTGTTCCCAGTACAGGTTAATCATCACTCTTAGTCTTTTCCATCTTTCTTCAACTGAGTTAAGGATTATAACAAGTGTATTTTTTTTCAACATTTAAGCTTTCATTTGGTCTCAAATATATAGCCCTGATCTCAACCAATTTCTTTTAAACTTATTCTTCTGCCTGCAAGACTATCCATTCAAGATAACATTTTCTGCAAAAAAAGCTTTCAGTAAAAATTCAACTCAGTCATTTGAAAATACAATCTCTGCAAAAGAAAACTATCACAGTATCAAAACAGGCCTTTTAACAAACTATGAGTTGCGCAGCCAATTATTTTAATAAAACAGACAGGACAGTCTGGTTCCAGCAAATAGCAAAAATGTAAATCAATTCCGCTCACTTAGAGTAGAGTCCATAGAGTGGAAACCTCAAAAACCAAAGTCTGATTATTCAAATTTCTCATAAACCAAATTTTGCTAGAGGACAGGTTGTTTTTTTCTCTTTGGCTTTGTTAGAAACTGACTTTTATTTTGAAGTTTTTTTTGGTTCAATTTTATTAATTCAAAGTTGATACCACCCTACATGGCATTAAAAAAGGACTTCATGTGTGTCTCTCAAATAAAAAGCAATGCTAATTTCTGCCTTAAGATGCTAAATATCTTGAAATGTATTTATTTGTGACAAATAAAACCTTCATGTTTGTTTTCAGCCTATCAAAATACAGTGTTAAAGCTTAAAGTGAGTTGGGCCGATATCTGCAAGTTTACCATTCTTTTTGCTTTGATTTTGTTTTCTTTAAAGTTTGCATTGGTGAACAAAATTTATCTAATTTGGACTTTTGGATTACCTAGCCTACAAAATCTAATGAACCACTAGATCTTTGATCAAATGTGCGACAGACTGACACTACTATACAAATTGAGGCAGGTAATTGACTATGAGTATTTTAGTGAAATCCTCATTATCTTGGTTCATAGGGAAATAAGAATACATCGATTAAAGTGATCCCTGGCTGTTGTAGTAAAAGGAGATTGTCTCTCTGATAGAAGTAGATTCGAAGGACTTCCGTATGGGTACGGTGCTTATTTTAACTAAGTGGCGCCTGCAGGAACGGAACCCCTGCTGCTCAGCTCTGAAGACGTAAAAGCATTACACATAGCATTAACCACTAAACTAAATGATGTTATGATAGCTCGAAGCCTTGAAAAAATATCTATATCATTCTAATTTTAAGTAAAGGTCACTTAGTGACATGAGTGACCCTTGACAATTTAAATAAAGTCTCCAGAATACGGAAACGAATCGAAATAAAAGTTGAAATTTTCATTAGCAAACTAATCTTAATGCTAACCCTAAACCAAGCTCTAACTCCAACCCCAGCCATAATCCTAGCCCTAACCCAAACCTTAACCCTAACCTAACCCTAATTACCCTAATTTTATGATATGAAAGAAAAACAAATACACTGTTTACATTGTATGATTGTATTTTCCAGGGGTGAGTTTTGAAAGACATTAATATTATTGTCATAATTGTATTCTCAAAGTTCATTTCTGGTGAGGTTGTTTATTAAGAAATGGAGACTAATGATCTTAGAACATCCTCGATTCAAATTTTCACCAGGCCAATATTTGGCATAAAACTTATTAATGCCTCAAGATAGCTTTTAACAATGAATTACTAATAAAAATCAAACAGCATTTTATATCCTATATTGTATTTCAACAATCGTAAACATTCGGAAGTCCTACCCTAGATTCGGAAGAGTTCCTTTTAGGTACAGACTAATTTACACACCAAGGAAACACACTATAGGGTAGCTACTGTTTCTTCTATGTAAAAAACCGTCTGTACCTAAAAGGTACTCTTTCCCTAGATTCTATCAATTCTAGAAAGCAGTCATACATCTATAGATTCGATTCAATTATTTCTGAGATTTATTATAACTTATAGCCCATGAGCCCTATGCAGTTACACATCAATTTGCAAGCTACGGTACATCATACTACATGTGTCTGTTTATTGGGTGGTCAGTTAGGAATTACAGCAGGTAACAGGGCGGGAGATTTTCTCCAGCTTGTATTGTGTAGACATACATGTGCCCGTATTCAAAACATTTTGGAGTTAACGCACACGTAAAATTAGCGACCTGTCTTTATAACGATAGCGTTATCTACGATGTATTCAGAAGATTTTTTAACGTCATCGTAAACACCGCCGTATTCAGAACATTTGTCTAACGATAGCGTTAAAATAATGACCAAGATAATTAATTTATCATTTACTTTTGGCGTGTTTTGCAAAAAATTGTCACTTTTCACCCGGAAGTTAAGGCTGTTGCCTTGTTTACATTTCATATCGGGCTTGACAACGATGTTTAATGTATAGAAAAAACTGGAACATTATGCAGATTAATGGTTCTTGTTCTAGCTGCAGCCCATGGATGAAACTGTTGTTTAAAAAAATATATATAGTCTTTGCTTTAACATAGTGTCCCTCATCTGATCTAACAAAGAGCTAGATCTAGATCTAGATTTAAATCTAAGCTTATTTAGAGCTACAATCATAACAATGCCTACAGTTAATCTAGACTTTGGAAACTCAATGCAATGCATTGTAAGATGTTGTGGAACAATAATTGCTGTTCAGAATCGAGTTCAAGAGTGAAACTTTAGTTAACTAAATTCCCAGCATGTTATCTCTCATTCGATTTATATAAGGGTTATGCCTAGATCTAGATCTAGATCCAGGCCTTAAAGCAAACCTGTGTCTGTACCTAGATCTAGATCTAAATTACAATTTATTAAGGTAAAGTAAGAGGCCTATGCATAATTACTCTTTGACTGAGTCTAAATAACCTAAAAGACCACATAGACTACGTTATTTGTTCAATTTCATATGAGTAAAATGTTTCCAATCATTATAGCCCATGCCAAGTTTTTTTTCAAGATTTAGATGGGAAAGGCCCTTCATTAATGTCCATTGGTAGTAATGCTACTGCAAATGGTTATAATATTACTTATAAAAGTGTAAAAAAAAAAAAAGAAGAATTGGACTTGTAGCAATACTTTCTCTTAATTCAGCTAACATTAGGATGAATTTCAAAAATTAACATCCCTTGGATTGACTACCTTTTTATGGATATTATAGCTCTTTTCCTGGTTACTCTCATTTTCCAATTTATTTAGAAAAGTCTTTACAGATTATGATTATAAATGAAAAGCATAGGTGAAAACATTCTACTATTTCTAGGTATAAAATACCCTCTCTGATGGGCATAACATACTCATTATTTTATTTGAAATTTGTACATTTACTCTTTTTAATAATTATTCACAAAAATTAATGATGTAAAATGTGTGTTCTACGCCTGGTTTGTATTTAAAAAAAAAAAAATAGCTCAATTCAGATGAAATTAAATAATACTGAAATAATACAGTATCTTAGGCACTACATAAAAGTGCTTGCAATTGACCTCCTTTAATTTAACCCAACTCTTTTAACAGCAACTATGTATAAATACATTTTTAAAGTCTGTGGTTTCCCCCACCCTTTTGCTATCCATATACCAATACTTTGAGAAATCAATTTTAAAACTTGATCAATTTTTCCAAAAGTGCAACATTGTTCACAGATTTTCAATCTCTGTGCATTTAAAAATATATAAATCTTTTTGTCTTTTTGTAGAGAAGTATAATATTTGAAATGTTTAGTGGCCAGCTTGTCAAGTTGAAGGAACAATAAACACAATCTTTTTAAAACTGGATAGAAAGAAGTTATTTATAAGCAAGTCTTTGAACAGAAACTTTTAGCCATTACTAAATGACTTCTCTTTCTCTTACATGTATTGTTAGTTTATATATATATTTGTTTTTTATAATCTGAATAAAGAAAAATCAGCAACATATAATTTGAGATCAGCATGTGCAATTTCAGCAATATTCAGTTTCTATCACAGTTTTGATTTGCTTAATTCAATGTCTTTTTAAAATATCACTGCTCACTACAGTAAATTTTTTTTTAGGATAATTAATCATTGAAATAATTCAAGACAATACATTTTGCACTTCTGCAAAATGATATTCGCTTATATACATATAGTCTACATGTAGTGGGTAAATCTTGTAAATTACTTTTCAATTTAGAACATTGGAATGAAAAAGTTCATTTTTACTGCATGAAAATTATTGATAAGTTTGTTGAGCTGCCTGTTTTCTGTCTCTGTAACTTGTTGAAGGTACTGGAGGAAAACAATAAGATCTCCACTCTTTATTTATTGAAAACTGCAGATTGAAAAAGTTGAATAAACATAACAAAGTGATGCATTTCAAAAGAAAAGTAATACCTTTGTATTTCTTGGTAAATAAAACGTTTTGGTTACCTAAATTTCACCAAGAAAAAAAAGATTGACTCTATGTACCATTTCCAAAGTCCAATATTGAAATCGCTTTGTTTTGAGAGATTTCATTTTCTAAAATCATTTGGCTTTTTTTTTTTCTAAATAAGCAATAATCTTAAATACCCTGGTGAATAAGGAATGAAATATTTTTTTAGATGATGGCTTCCATTGGGCTTGATAAAAAAAATGTTCTAATTCTAAAAGAAAGCCTAAGGCAAAATCTCATGACTTCAATAATGATTGATGATTAAGTTCATTTAAAAAATCAGTTTACCAAAGTATAAGAGAGCAATATATACATGTATGTATGATTAAATCTGACTATAATTATTTTTTGAATCTCTTATTTTTTTTTTTTTAAAAAAGTGTGCTCACTTTTTGTTATAATGCATAAATTTAGAAGTTATGGGTTTTTGGGGATAATATTTTTATTTTCTATGAAGCTGGACTAATCAGGGCTGATATGTAAAAACATTTTTTTAAAGTAAGAGCAAATAATAATAATAATAATAATAATAATAATAATAATTATAATTATAATTATAATGATGTTAATGAGGTTTAAAAAAGAAACAAACAGAGAAAATCAAAAGAATATTATCTCAAGAACTGTGGAACTCATGCATTTTGAAAACTGGTTTGTGGAATCACCACAAAATAAACCATGTACTTCTCTTTTCATAATTTCAATCATGGATGTGCCTACTTCCATTTGAATTAGGAAAATGCCAGCGTTGAATTTTGAGACAATTTTTAATACATACATCAGTCTCACAATATGCTAATAACTGCTGGAAAATGAGAATTTGTAAAGAAAACCTTACTATCTAAGTATCTCTCCCTCTGTCAGTAAGTTCGTCTGCCTGCCTCTCTCTCGTTTTCTGTCTTCCTGTCTCTCTTACTTTCTTTTCTCTTTACTTTGGTGATATGTAGATACATTTAAAGAGAAAAACGAGAGAAACAAAGAGAGAGAGAGAGAGAGAGAGAGTTGTTGAAAAGCTAGGAATTTCATTAAATTAATACTGTAGTCATAGTCTGCACGAGTCTGCAATTGTACAAAATCGCCAAAGGCATTTAACTTCATTTCAAGTAGTTTGAGTTTGATTGCAATTGCTCAGCCTTGATAAATGAATAAAGCTAACATCTCTCTCTCTCTCTGTATAAGTTTATACCATCTTGTATTGGAATTCTATTTCGTGGCTTACTGGTTGATGTGACGACAATTAAACTTAAACTACCGTATATGTAGGTTTAGTCTATTCATCATTCACCACTTTCAAATTCATAGATTCTGTAGTGTTTGCAGATCATCTTCGCAAAACATTAAACTTGCAATCTTTTTTTTTTTTTTTGTTTTTTGTTACTGCACTTGACAAGATCCAATTTTCAATCTAGGTCTAAGTCTAGCTAGTCTACATTTCAGATCACTTCTGTAGATCTAAGACTTCAGTAACTGAACTCATAGTATTGCCGATAGATTTTTTTTCCTTTCCATCCCTTTTTTTTTTTTTTACCATTCACTCACATTTGATTATTTTCCATTAATTGTAGCTGAGTAATAAAAGGCATCAGATTTTATTCAACTCTTTTCTAATCTAGATCTAGATATAGATTTATAACAAAGCATATTTAAAGAATATAAAAAAAGTGCATTAAGTCTGTCTTGCAAACACTCCCAAAGCCACCATATTGGGAGAGAAAAACAATTCCTTGGTTACCAAAACGATAGGAAAGTGTTCGTCACCTAAGTCCATTAAAGCGATCGTAAAAATTTAAGGGTAGGCCTGAACCTATCGTTAACGTGATCGTTAGCTCTCTTTAAAAAGTCCCCCCTAACGATAACCTAACGACCGGTCGTTAGCGAAAATGTGCCTTCTGAATACGTCGTTAAATTAACGCATGCGTTAGCCAGTTAACGACAACCTAACGATAGCGTTAAATTCTTCTGAATACGGGCAATGGATTCTAGATGTACTTTTTCAGTAGCCTATTTCTCTTGAGTCAAGAGAGTTGAGGGATTCCTTTCATATAATACTAATAGGCCTATGTTTCCCGTAACTGCAAGTCTTTTGTATGAATTTATACCTGCAATGTGATCTAAGGTAGATATAATTTATGTTGACATGTGTAGTGCACCCGCCACTTAGTTTTACTTCAGTTTAGCGGCAATAAGTCTTTGAGTAGAAGGAGCATTTAGGGCTATTATACTTACCAAAGCCGTTATTAAAGTTAATGCTAAAAGTAGCCGCATGTCTCCTTTCAAGTATATCCAGATCCTAGAGTTAGATACAAATCTTATCTTGATTCAAAATTCTCGTCTAGACTAATCTAGAGGGTATGAAGAGTCTAGATCTAGATCTAGATTAGATCTATCCGATATTTCGGAAATAATTTTTCTAGATTAGACCTAGATCTAGATCTAGATTCTAGTCTAGATCTAGATGTTCTTGTTTTACTATGATTTAGATTTAAATCCGGATACGTGCCTTGCTATTTTTATTTTCTATCTAAAATCTGGATGTAGATCATTAAGTTTACGACAAATCTAGATTCGAGTTATACTAGAAATTGTGTGATATTGTTGTTTCCGTCCGGAGTTTACAGTGCAGTCGGCATACAGTATACACCGAACACACTCAACACAGTGTGTTGAATGTACATCCGGTTTAGACTTCGTAGTTTGGAGACAACAGTACGTCGGTGATTGGAGAGGTATTTTGCTTGTGTGCGTGTAAATCTCGTACGAAAAAACGAGACTTAACGTTAGTGATTAGACAAGAATTTTGTCTGGTGGCGTGAAAAAAGTGATCGTTCTTTTTGTAGTAAGTTATTATTGTATTCTGGTTATTAATAATTAAAAATTGGGACCCTTTCACAAGATACAATTTCCGTCAGAATTATAAACCAACCAACAGAGTTCAGCTAATCCAGAATTCGGAAAAAATAAAAACCAAGGAAATAAAAATTCAGGGAAATAAAACCCAAGGAGATAAAATCCAAAGTAATAAAAACGAAATAAAAATAAAACCCAACCAGACCCGCTGTGTGCAATAAAGTGTTACAACATATCAATTTACAGTCGCAGAGATTAAGTATAAGAGCAATTAAGTTATAATTTACAAAGTAAATCAACAATCATGCAAAAATGGGTGGTACTTACACCACTAACTAAACCGTCTTTCAGCCCAGTGTCATAGAGAGCCAAGCCCTACTAGAAAACATACAATGTAGATTATGCACTCTCAGTCTAGCGCACACACAATCTCACTGAGGGGCATGCTCAAAAAAAATAAATAATAATAATAATAAATAAATAAAATAAACGACAACAGTCGAAACATTAAATTAACTTTAATAGCTAGGCAGAAATTGCAGCAGCAAGTTAGTAGTCGTAGTGGTAGTTGTAGTAGTAGTAGTAGTAGTAGTAGTAGTAGTAGTAGTAGTAGTAGTAGTAGTAGTAGTAGTAGTAGTAGTAGCAGCAGCAGCAGCAGCAGCATAAGTAAGAATAATAAGAGCTAGAACCTTAGGTAGTGCCCAGCAGTGTAAGGGTAAAGCTTTCAAGTGAAAATGATCGAAAGTGCTTGAATTGGTGGGAATAGAACCATCAATTTATAGATGCTTCGGCACCCATCGCCTTAACACTCAAAGAGAACATAGCTTATACCAATACACCACTACGTTCCCTAAAAAGAGAGTTTCATGGCGAAGGTATTTACTAAGCCTCCCTGAATGACTTGCTATCTTGATTGGTAAAGCCCATATCGCACCAAAGACAACCATTGAATCCGGAAGCACCACACTTGCCATTGGACGCACAAACATCTAGGACGAACGATAACAATATGTATGCCTCAAATTTATAGCAGTTTCAAATTTAGATCTAAAGGAGGCAAACCACCGGGTTATTATAAGTAAGAATAATAAGAGCTAGAACCTTAGGTAGTGCCCAGCAGTGGTTAGGGTAAGGCTTTCAAGTGAAAATGACCGAAAATGCTTGAATTGGTGGGATTAGAACCATCGATTTATAGATGCTTCGGCACCCATCGCCTTACCACTCGAAGAGAACATAGCTTATACCAATACACCACTACGTTCCCTAAAAAGAGAGTTTCATGGCGAAGGTATAAATTTACTAAGCCTCCCTGAGTGACTTGCAATCTTGATTGGTAAAGCCCATATCGCACCAAAGACAACCATTGAATCCGGAAGCACCACATTTGCCATTGGACGCACCAACATCTAGGACGGACGATAACAATAATTTATGTATGCCTCAGATATATAGCAGTTTCAAATTTAGATCTAGAGGAGGCGAACCACTGGGTTAATATAAGCAAGAATAATAAGAGCTAGAACCTTAGGTGGTAGTAGTAGTAGTAGTAGTAGTGGTAGTGGTAGTAGTAGTAGTAGTAGTAGTAGTAGTAGTAGTAGTAGTAGTAGTAGTGGTAGTAGTAGTAGTAGTAGTAGTAGTAGTAGTAGTAGTAGTAGTAGTAGTAGTAGTAGTAGTAGTAGTAGTAGTAGTAGTAGTAGTGATGACTTAGAAGAAGAATGGAAGGAAGAATAAAGTGGCGCCCAGCAGTCGACCACATGCTCACTCGAAGAGTACACTCATTCTCGACCTCTGGACTAAGTTCAACTTTTCCCTCGCACATCGTACAGAGCACACTGAATAAAACAACCGGCTCAATACTACGTCTGCTGGGCGCCGCTCGCCTCTGCTTAGCAGTCATCTTAATGTCAAGGGAAATAACAACCTAAAACTTTAAGTCATTAACCGAGCCCGGATCATAGCGAATATAAAAGTAAGGTAGCTAGTGGATTTGTTTTGCAATTTATTTTGGATTTTATTCGGAGAAAAAATTATTTAGTCTCATTTCTAAACATCTTTTTTGTAATAATGATAATAATAATAATAATAATAATAATAATAATAATAATAATAATAATAATAATAATAACAACAAAGATTAAAAAATAAATTTTAGTTTGCACACGATTCACGAATGAGCTGCATTAATTTTTCTTTAATTAAGGAACATAAAAATGGAACATTGGTCCCCACGTGGTGTAGATCTTTAAAAAAAAAAACCTTAAGACAGTAAGAAACGCGTCCTGTCACTTTGAGGGCTGGAACGAGAGTGACGAGAACGTGCGCTAGTTGGGGTCCTGACTACAGCGAGCAGATACATACACAATCAAAATAAGATCCTTCACAATTCACAACAGGACAAACTGATAAATAGAATATAGGTATGCAAAGAGAGCCAAATATAATTAAAATTATTCACTACAGACGCATAGAGATAACTCGTTATTCGAAAGCAAAATGATAAAATTAACAGCGTAATGTTATAGGTACTATTTAGAAGTTTCTAGATTTCTGCTAGAAAAAGAGGGAACCTAAAAATAACAGAACCAATCAAGAACTTTAAAAAACTAGAGATGCGCCCAAATACCTACACTTACGAGTCAACGATGCACTGTCGACAAGGACCAATGTGCACAGCGACCAAAAGGTGTCTCGCTCCAAAAATCCCGACTTGTGATCGTTAGCGAGTTGCACCCCTTACACATTCCCCCTGCTTTTTTCAATGCAGTCCCTGCTGAACATCAACAACATCGACCATCTTCCATCAGACCATAGAATTAAATAAGTGTTACCACCCACTGCAATTAAGCTAATTAGGTGATTCACTTGCATGGCCAATTTCTGATAGCAAAACGTTGATAAAATAATTATAGTAAGAATGGAGCGTCATGACGACAATTACAAACAAGTGGTGCTGTTAAGCTCATCCACTTGGTCCTTTTTGTTCTTAATACTATAGAATTATTTACCAGCAAGATGGGCACCAACTTCTCCATAGTGGTATCACCTTATCTGTTCAACTCGAAATATCTGAAAAAGATCCTATCAAGTATTATGGATGCAATTCCACCTTTGAGACAACTTACATTTAAGTACTACACATAGCAGAGATACTTTCCTTCCCTAAAGTACCCATTTAAGAGCAGTGAAAATTTTAATCTTGTATAACTATATTCATACAGTAACATAGCAACACACCTCTAATTTATATTCTGTCAAAATACAACCATATATCCAAAACAGCTTCCAAGACATAATTATATATTTGTAAAGAAATGCATTCTTAGTTAATAACATATGCGTGCTCCGTTGAGCAGTATAATTATAAAGGAACATACTTATTAAAAAAAATAAGTTAGAAAAATAAACATTTCCCAAAATTTTTCCTTATATCAATTACAAGTCCAGTCTCAAGGGAGCTTTGGCTACCCTAATGGATTTCCGTGGCAGTGGTATGGGTCTCTCCGATGTTTTTGCTTCAGTATCGGGGCTTGTGCTGAGGCTTGGGGGTGACGGATCCAGGTTCGTGGTTGATTATAAGGTCTTAGCTGAGATCCAGTGACTCGGCGGATGGGGCCTTCTCTGTTTCGTGGTCTAACGACGAAGGGGCCTCCTTCAGATGGAGAAGTGTTCACCACTACGTAGACTGTATCCCCCCACAAATCCTGGATCTTATTTCGTCCATGTAAATGTTACCTGATTAAGACCAAGTCTCCTGGCCTCAGCACAGTATAGTAGCTCCTCTAGGTGTTGATGTCTCCCGCTGTTGAGCAGCCTTTTGAATTTTATCTGCGGCGAGTCTGTGCACCTCCTGCAGCCGTCTCAGGTGACGGGACAGATAGTCCCCAGCACTGGAATACCCATCTTCTGCGGGTGTCCGGCCCAGATATATATACATCAACTGGCAGGCGAGGCTCCCTGCCAAATAGCAGAAAATACGGCGACTGGCCAGTCTTTGCATGCGGTGTAGCATTTATAGCAAAACACCAACTCCTGGGTGAAATCTGGCCATCGTTGTTTCTGCCCCGCAGACAGGAATCGTGATAGGTTGTGCAGGCTGCGGTTGGATCTTTCACAGACTCCATTGCCACCTGGGTTATATGGGCTGGTTCGGCTCTTCGTTATTCCATAGAGGTTACACAGCCCTCTTATAACTTCAGCTTCAAAACACTTGCCTTGGTCGGAGTGAAGTCGGCACCGTAGTGGGGAATAAACTCTTTCAGCAGGATCTTCACAACCGACATGGATGATTGGTCCTTCGTGGCGACAGCCACTGTCTATTTCGTGAAGACGTCGGTTAGAACCAGAACGTCCTCTTTACCATCTGCTGAGACTTCTAACTTAGTAAAGTCCATGGCCACCACCTCTAGAGGAGCTGTAGCAAGATGTCCTGGCGGTTGATGGACGCCTACACCTGGTTTCTTGGCTGCTTGGCAGCGATGACACTGGTCACAATATCGTTGGATGTCATTTGCCATTTAGGGCCAGTAACATCGCCGACATAGAAGCTGAAGTATTGTCTGTGGACCCTGGTGTCCAGCCCCGTCGTGGACAAACTTTAATACAACAAGCACCTGCTCCTTGGGTAGAACTTATTGCTCCCACAGCAGTCCACCTGGCACTAGGTTGGTTCGAAAAAGACATCCATCTCTTAGCCTCAGCTTCCGCCACTGACGCAGAAGTTGCCTGCTGTTGTGGGACAAGGATTCTCTTTCTTTGGCACCGGGCGTTGTTTTTGCTTGACAAATGCCATGATTGGTGCAATGTCCTTGTCCGCCGCTTGGCTGTGGCTGACTTCTGCTGTGGTCAAGGACTCAACCTCAGTTGGACGCATGTAAGGCTGGAGTTGGTCTCTGATAGTTGAAACACGCCACCTCTATTTCTTCTGGCCCGCTTGGCTCGTGGACTGGGTGGCGAGACAGTACATCGGCGTTTGTGTTTTGTTTCTCCGGGCGGTATTTGATGTTCAAGTCGAACAGAGCTAGTTCAGCAGCCCACCTCTTCTCAATTGCTCCTAGATTTGCTGACTGCAAATGACTGAGGGGTTTGTTGTCCGTCACAACAGTGCACTGTGCCCCCAGCAAACATCCGCGAAACTTTTCGGTTACAGCCCATTTCAAATCAAGGAGTTCTAGCTTGAATGAGCTGTAATTATTCATGTTTCGCTCGTTAGGGCAAAGGCTGCCGCTAGCGTAAGCAATGACTCTCCACCCCTCAGGCTGATCTTGGCTGAGTATTGCACGAAGTCCAATAAAGCTCGCGTCTATCTCTAGCTGAAATGGGAGAGAGAAATCAGCGTAGCCCAACACAGGAGTACTGACTTGAGAGCGTTGCAGGCCAGCTGACACTCACGATTCCAACAGCTGGCTATAGAGACAGGCTTCTTCTTGCTGTAACCGTGGTCTGCGTTGGCTTTGGTTGTTATCTGATGGAGAGGTCTGGCGGTGTCCGCAAACTTTGGTACAAATCTACGGTAGTAACTGGCCAGTCCGAGGAAAGAACGGAGTTCACGTGTCGCCTTTGGAGTCGGCCAGTCACTTACAGCAGAGATCTTATCTGGGTCTGTCGCAATACCCCCCTCCGAGATAACATGTCCTAAGTAATGTACCTTCCTTGCACCGAATCAACATTTCTCTGGGTTGAATTTAAGGCCTGTCTCAAACGTGTGAAAACGGTCTCTAGGCGTCTCAGGTGTTCTTAAAATCGCGTGAAAACACCAACTCATCGTCGAGATAGACTAGGAGTATCCTCAGTACCCGGTCGTTCATCGAAGACTGCATTAGCCGTTGGAAGGTGTCGGGTGCGCTAGATAGCCCAAAAGGCATCCTCGTGAACTCCCATAGGCCGAAAGGTGGAGTGAATGCAGTCTTTTCTTGATCATCTTTGTGCATCACGACTTGGTGGTAGCCACTGGCCAGATCCAGTGTAGAAAAGAAGCTATCACCACCAATCGCGTCAAGAGACTCATCTATTCGGGGCAAGGGGAAGGCCTCTCTGCAACTGATGGCATTTAACTTCCGATAATCCACTCATAGCCGAATGCTACCGCCCTTATTCCTTACAATCACAATCGGTGAGGCGTAAGGGCTTGAACTCGGCCGAATGACCCCCTTGTCCGCCAGCTCCTGGATGTGCTGTCTGACGTCTTCAAACTGACTTGGCAGTTTTCGCCGATAATGGGTATTTCCGATGTAACTGGGATACGATGTTTTACTGCCTTCGTTTAACTCAAGTCCAAATTAGTCGTCCATGCGAAAAAGTCACAGTTTTTGGCCAGAAGTTGGAGGAGAGCCCGTCTTTGTTCGTCAGGTAAATCATCCGGTAGCATATCTCTATATCGGCTAAGCTCTGATTGCTCAGCTATTGCTGGTGATCCCGCACATACTTCGTGTACTGTAGATTTATAGTAGGAGAAATAACGCTGGCCTCGCAAATCGCTTCCACCACAGTCCGTTGCTTGAGCACCACCGACTCGTCTCCGGCGTTAACAAGCGAGATGGTGAACCTTCCTACTCTCGCCTTGACCATAGATGGCACCGCTATCATTTCACCTGGCAAAGAGCACTCCACTGGTTCTACCACCAGCTCGCCTTCATAAGCTGGATCACAGCCCGTAGCTGCCATCGTCACAATCGAAGAGGAAGGGGTGTTGACGCTCTCCGCAAGCCGTACAAGTTTTCCAACCCTTGAAGTTGTCTTCTTCATCACTTCCGGCTGCCTCTTATCTGCCCCTCTTCCCCAGTCATCCATCTCTCCAAGGACGTTCATGCCGAGAAGGCAATGTTGCCGAAACCCTCCATGTGAATCTCGGATGATTAAGAAGACACGATCACGTATTGTCCTCCCAGCGATGGTGACCTCCACGAGAAGGTATCCACTGTAAGGAATGTCCAGACCATTGGCTGCAGATAGTTGGATATGGCAGTCGCGCTGCAGATCACGTCCTCGGGGCAGAAGGTGCCTTCTGAAGAAGCTCTCCGTGATGGGGCACACCTGAGAGCCTGTATCCACAAGGGCTGGAATCTTTACAACCAGCATCTCCAACTCCGTGATCAGACTCGCCAGCAACGAGTCCTCGCGGCGCGCTGCAGTCGGACTCACTTCCGCAGCGGCTTTCCGTTCCCCGCCTGCTGCTCTCGCTGTCGCTCAGGGCAGAATCTTGCGACATGCCCTTCTTTGTCGCAGCGATAACATAGGAACGGGCGCCTGACATTCGTAGGTGGCGCCTGGGAGTTTCCCAACAAGGTCGTCAGCTTCGCCACCTGCTCCGACAGCTGTTGGACGGCTGCTAGCGTCTCGTCCTTACCACCTGTTGACACATAGTGACTGGCGACCACCTCTTTGTCCTGTCCCCAACAAGGTCGTCAGCTTCGCCACTTGCTCCGACAGCTGTTGGACGGCTGCCAGCGTCTCGTCCTTACCACCTGTTGACACATAGTGACTAGCAGCCACCTCTCTTGTCCTGTCCCCATCAAGGTCGTCCTCCCATCGGATGGCCTGCTCCCTGAGCTTTAGAAAACTAACATCGGGAGTGTTAGCGATCCTTTCCCGAAGCTAGCGGGGGAGGATCAAGTCCAAGAGACTATCTGCAAAATGGTCGCAGAGCACACGTCTACTCACCATAGTGACGTCTGTGTCGTGCTGACGAGCCAGCAAGTTGTCAAACGCGTCTCTAAGGCGATGTGAGAACGCCCTGCACGTCTCACCGTGGCGCTGGCGGGTCGACTGAGAGCTGCCTAAGAGACACGAGACGCTTCTCCTCTCCCCATAAGTAGTTGCGATCGTCTGCAGCATCCTCTGGGGATCTCGAGTGTGCCCGTCCAACAGGCAAGTCAACTCCCGCCGAACTTCTTCTCCTAGATGTGACCAGAGGATGCCACGCTTCTCCTGCTCAGTCTCACAACGTTGAGCGCTCCAGGCCGCCTTCACCTCTTCCACAAACCGCCGTGTGTCCCTGGCACCGCCGCCTCCATAAAATTTTGCACTGGGCACTTCTCGTGGTGCCAGAACGACGATCGGGATGTTCTTTTTTGTGGACGCAGCCATCTGTCCTATGTCTGGTTCAGTTTTTTTTGGACTCTAAACAGCAATTCTAACACTTAACTAGAAAATGAAACCTTCAGAAAGGGGTAGAAAGCTCGACACATCTCAAGAGAAAAGAGATAGAATGGAAAAAAAAATCATGTACCAAAATCCCACTTCTGACACCAAAATTATGTGAGGGGGCTTACTTCCTCCCTCAACCTAGACTAGTAGGGATCAGCACCAAAGCACCCCAGCCAATACAAAGTACAATAACGTACACGTTAGTTCTAACTAAACACAACTCAGGTGCAAGTTATATAAAATAAAGCTAAAATTTTATTGAAAAGAGGAAAATGGTGTTAGAAAACAGAAAATAAAGATGGTCTCACAAAATCTAAATCCCTTTCACACGATGCAACTTCCGTCAGGATTATAAAACCAATAGAGTTCAGCTCAGTCAGATCAATCTAAGTCAAATACTATTAAAGATAACCAACAGAAGGATACAGTGTATATCTCCGGCTAATATAAATTATGCAGCGACAATTGAGCTTATCAAACTTATCAGTAATCCAAAATTCGGAAAAATAAAAACCAAGGAAATAAAACTCACGGTAATAAATTCGAAGAGCGTAACAAAGGAAATAAAAACTCACGGAAATAAAATCCAAGGAGATAAAAGCGAGATAAAAATAAAAATCAACCAGATCCGCTGTCTGTAATAAAGAGTTACAACATATTAATTCATTGTCGCAGAGATTAAAAGCAGTTATAATTTACAAAATAAATCAACAATAATGCAAACATGGGTCGTAATTACACCTCTAACTAAACCGTCTTTCAACCCACTGTCACAGAGAGCCAAGCCCTACTAGAAAATATACAATGAAGATTATGCACTCTCAGTCTAGAGTACACACAATCTCACTGAGCGGCATGCTCACCCAACCATAAAATAAACGACAACAGTCGAAACATTAAATTAACTTCAATAGCTAGGCAGAAATCGCAGCAGCAATTTAGTAGTAGTAGTAGTAGTAGTAGTAGTAGTAGTAGTAGTAGTAGTAGTAGTAGTAGTAGTAGTAGTAGTAGTAGTAGTAGTAGTAGTAGTAGTAGTAGTAGTAGTAGTAGTAGTAGTAGTAGTAGTAGTAGTAGTAGTAGCAGTATTTAGCAGTAGTAGCAATAGTTGTAGTAGTAGTGGTAGTGGTAGTAGTAGTAGTAGTGGTAGTAGTCAAAGTCGTAGTCGTAGTTTGGGCTTTCCCAATCAAGATTGCAAGTCACTCAGGGAGGCTTAGTAAAAACCTTTGCCATGAACCTCTCATCTTAGGGAGCGTGGTGGCGTATTGGTATAAGCTATGTTCTCTTTTAGTGGCAAGGCGATGGGTGCCGAAGCATCTATAAATCGATGGTTCTAATCCCACCAATTCAAGCATTTTCGATCATTTCCCTTAAAGCCTTATCCTAACCACTGCTGAGCACTACCTAAAATTCTAGCTCTTATAATTCTTACTTACAATTAATACAGTAGTTTTCCTCCTCTAGATCTAAATTTGAAACTACTATATATTTGAGGCATACATATTGTTATCGTTCGTCCTAGATATTTGTGCGTCCAATGGCAATGCGTCCTAGTGGTGCTTCCAGATTCAATGATTGTCTTTGGTGCGCTTTGGACTTGCCCAATCAAGATTGCAAGTCACTCAGGGAGGCTTAGTAAATACCTTCGCCAAGAAACTCTCTTTTTAGGGAGCGTAGTGGCGTTTTGGTATAAGCTATGTTCTCTTTTAGTGGCAAGGCGATGGGTGCCGAAGCATCTATAAATCGATGGTTCTAATCCCACCAATTCAAACATTTTCGGTCATTTTCACTTAAAACCTTATCCTAACCTCTGCTGAGCATTACCTAAAATTCTAGCTCTTATAATTTTTGCAAGCATAATTAATCCAGTGGTTTGCCTCCTCTAGATCTAGTTGTAGTAGCACTAGTAGTAGAAGTAGTAGTAGTGGTACTAATACTAGTAATAGTGATAGTGGTGGCAAGCTAATAGTAGTACTAATCCTGCAACCGCTAATTTATTTTACTGCCATAACCACTTCAACTTCAATAAAAGCCATCGGTAATAAAATAAAGTAGTATTTTAATATTCTCAATAACTTTGCATTGATTTTTTTCTACCGTTTTTCCCCCTCCTTTTCACTATTTTTTAAGATTTTCGAATCACATTTATGTGTGTCTGTTCAAAACTTTCACTATTTATATAAAAGTTTCTGAATTTTATCTATGCAGTTCCGTCAGCATCGTCTACGATGAAAACTTCGTTGAATTTTTACCTCGGCGCGATTCTGGCCGTAGCTACTGCTACTAGATCACGTGAGACTAGAGTGACAGTCCAAGAAATTTAATGTTATCAGGATGACATTCTAGGCTTTACGATCTACATGATCGAACGAAGAAAGTTATAAAACCCCATAGGAGGATGGGGTAAATTTTTCTGATTTACATCCGGGTCATTTTTTAACTTGTTAAAAGAAGCCGGTGGCTCACACTGCCACAGGACTCATGAGCTAGAAATGCTGACGTAATAACACCGAGGGCAAACTTCCGACTACTCCAGGGAAGAGTTGTACTGCTGTGCTGATTTGAACTTGAGGCCTATTCTCTCTCAAGATGGGACACATTCTTGTGGTGGTGGCTCCATCAATGAGGTGAGTCAAAGCCAAGATTTTATTTTTAGAGTTAATTATGACGCAAAGGTAAGTGAAAGCCGAGGATTTAGGAATATCTCTGACACCTTAAAGTTATGAAAAAGTAGCTGTTTACTAGACAAGAACCGAAGAAGGTGGCGGAGAAAAACTGTGATATATCTGTAAGTTCCCCTGAACAACGTTAATTCACTGGTTCTAGACACTTTTCGTCGGTTTTTCTCAAGTGTTTTAAAAATAGCAACTTATGTAAGGGATTTAGGATGTGAATGAATCTCAGTATCAGTGCTTGATGCCCTAGTTTGGGCAGATCGGGCGTCATTAGGCTATGCCTGGCTGCTAAATTTTAAATTTTACTATGACCATGTAGGTCTACCTTAGTCCCTTGACTAGCTGGTATAAGATAGCGGAGGTAAATGGTGCGAAATATTATTATCAGGTAAACATTTAGTATTGCATACCTTCTCTCATCATCTCCTTCATTACTTTTTTCAACAGGCCATTGATAGTGCCGGTTTCTTTATGTCCGTTTTTTTTTTTTTTTTTTTTTTGGCACCCAACTCTATAGATAGATCTAAACAGTATACACATAACATAAATTAGTACAGATCTAATGTATTTATACCATATAAGTAAAGGTCTCATGTTTATTATATAATTATAAATATATATATATATATATATATATATATATATATATATATATATACACACATTACATGGTTTAGTACAGGTCTCATGTATACACATCAAATATTTAAGTACATATATGCATCACATAGTTTAGTACAGGTCTCACGCATACACGTCACATAGTTTAGTACTGGTCTCTAACTAAAACTGGCTTGGACTGCTTGATCAATTTAAGATTTTCATGTGAAGTAATAAGGACCTTAAGTCATGATGTCACTTCCGTTTACAATGATTACTAGTTACAAACAACAGTATCTAGGTTATCGCCCCAGGTATATCGAAGTGTTTCATCAGTTTAGGACAATCATGACTCTTGCTGTTTCAAGTGATAGTTGCGGCCCCTTAGACGAGATTAAAAGATTGTTCTCTATTAATTTGTTTTTAAACGTATGACGTTACGTTTCTATTCCTATTTTGCCTAGTCTTGTGACGATCCTTCCTCTTACCTTCTAATATCTGCTTTCCTAGAGAGTTATTAGGGTTGTTGATTACCTGAGGTTTAGCCTCATGTTTCTCCTCTAATCCAATTTCAAATTAAAAAAAAAAAAAAAGAAATTAAAATAAAAGAAACATGCACAAAAAAACCTAAAAAAAATGATATTAATTTATGGCTTAATTAGGAGAAATGCTTCCAATGACCAGATCTAAAACATTTAGACATTGTTACGACATTATTGAGAATTATTCATGTTTCACCTTCCCACACCCGAGGGATCATAATTTTTAAGCTAGAGTTTTAATAGTGCTCAACAGTGGTTGGAAACAAGCTTTGAGAGAAAGTGTGAACTGAAAAATAACTCTTGAGATTCGAACCTCAATTTATTATTGCGTTTCTTTTCAACATCATTAGCTATGCACTACCTAAAACTTTAGTTCTACAGTTATGGTCCTTACCAGGGTCCTGATTCTTCTAAATTTATTTACTGAAGAGCACTGCTAAATTGAAATTGTATGGGTCTCAGAAATCTTTTTGGTTTCAAAACACTTTGGTTGAAGCCAGGTTATTAATTTTGTTAAAGGGGAAAATGATTTACGAATCAAGAGTTGTTTTGATGAAACCATCTGATTTGGTTATTGTTTCATTTACTTTTTTTTGTTAATTCATATTCTTTTACTGTATTATTCAATAGGCTCTTCATGTAAAATACAATATTTAAATTCTAATAACATCATTTATCAATATATAGGGAATCCTGCAGTTCCTCTAAAAAGTTAGTAGAAGGCTTAACATTCCTGCGAAAAGGGTCTAAGGGTGCGGTGCCTTACGCAAATTCATAGCAGAGTTATTATGGATTTAGATTTGAACACGAATATTTAAAATTTTCTTCTTTGTTTGTTTTCACCTTTTTATTTCCAAATAGCAGTACAAGGCACATCGCCGAGCGATCGCCAACATGCTGATGCCATCGAGGATAAGTCTTTACGGGTAAAATTCTTCATTGAATCAAGTCTTAAGAACGCGGAAATAAAATGATGTTTTCATTGTGAAACATTAAAAAAAAAAAATTTTATTCGTTTGTTTGACATTCCAATTTTTCGTTTTCCTTAGCTGATGATGAATCTGAGATGGAGGAGGATTATGATATGTTGGTCATGTTTATGATGGTGAGGAGGATGAGGATGTTGAATATGAGGAGAAAAGGAGAAATATGATGGTGATGATGATTATGACGATGACGATGGTGATGGTGATAACCGTAACCATCAAGATTTGAAAGTCCAGAAAAGATTCACACATTTTTAGATGAGAGTAGCCCTCCATAAAAGCTGAACTATCCGTTCTCGGATGAAAGTTTAACTTGAATGGAAGTGGAACCCACGAAGAGAAGGTTTCTGCTTTGATCAACGGGAAGACAATGTGTTGACAAGGTCATCGCTGAAATTTTTCATAAGCATATCGAGGTAAAAGGAAGACGGACCCTCGAAGCGTTTCTCTTCTATCCTCATATAAAGTTATATTGGAAAGAGAGGAGAAATCTCCTTGCCTCTCATTTAGTGACGCCAATTAGTCAAGTCGACAGAGCGTTGAACTAAGAATAAGGAGGTTCTAGATTTGATGGTTTGCTGGATCTTTCCACTTAACGCCTTCGTCAGACAAAAAAAGAAGAACAAGAAAGGTGCCATCGAATGCAAATCGAACGATGGATAAAAAAGATCTACAAATTCGCACCTTCGGAAGCCGCGTACTTCATAACCGAGTACAAGATTAACCCTAAGAAGACAAAAGACATTACCGTTCAAAAAGGTTTTAAGAAACGGGAGGAAAGCACAGTTCTGGATCCAGTATATGGACAGTTTGGCTTCTCCTTCAGTTTTTGCGAGCCACAAAAACCAACAACTTTCACCTTCATGGTGCATGTTTGAAGAATCTGTGTCCGCTCCTTTTCAGCATGAACCATCAGAATTACGCAAAATATCTGAGTGTTTATTTTGTTGCATTAACCTCTTTCTCATCAAGAAGCAGAAGCAATGTTACAGGATAATGGCTTCGGTGTTTCAAGATCAAAGCAGTCTGCAGGAAGAATAGCTGTTGAAATGACTTCGAACAAACTATAAACAAGCTTGCAAAAACAAATTGAGGAATTGATGATGTTCCTAAAAAAGGTCAGCGAGAGTTACCCCCTTGATTAACTGCCACTCTTAGACCAAAGATAAAAGGGATACATAGGCCTAGTCCATCGTTTATGAATTTATTCACCTCGTTCTACTCTAAAAACGGACAACAGAAGCTGAATTTCGCTTGCATTTTGCACTTGCATAGTCAAATATAAATACTAAATATATATTACATTCAAAACCCTGTCTCGATCTAAATTTCTATATAATTCTTTGCAAGACTCCCAGGTATAACGATCTAGGCTAGATCGAGATCTATGTCTGTTGCTCATTAAAACGCAAGAGAACAATTTTCCAAGCCGTTTTCTAGATTGGTCACACAATAGATTGAACATTGAAATAATCTTTAAGTACCGCAGACAGAAGGAAGAGACTGGAAATTATCGTTTAGCCTTAGCAACCAGTTCATTTAGCGTAAGTCTAGCCTCAATATCACCATTGTGCATGCGATCCGGTGAATGTCTTTCTGTCTGTGCCCCCCCCCCCCCTCTCTCTCTCTCTCTCTCTCTCTCTCTCTCTCTCTCTCTCTCTCTCTCTCTCTCTCTCCCTCGCCCCTATAATGTCCTCATGTAGTAATAATCCTCTGCAAAAGCCTCCAGGTACGGTACAGACGAAATTTTAAAGAAAAGGGCGATATCACCTATAAAATGAAATTCATGTCACTTTTATTTTTAATTATCCAAATCCATTTTCACTTGAGGCAGAGGCACGCAGGGAGAGAGAGAGAGAGGAGAGAGAGAGAGAGAGAGAGAGAGAGAGAGAGAGAGAGAGAGAGAGAGAGAGAGAGAGGGGGGGGGGGGCGCAGAGTCAAAGAGAGAGGGAGACAGAAATCCAGGGAGGGAGAAGGTGAGGACAGAGAGATGAGAGGAAGTCAAAGAGGAGGAAAGTGAGGAAAGTGAGGAAATAGACGAAAGAGAGGTGGGGGAAAAGAGAGAGAGAGGAGAGAAGAGGAAAGGAAGAAAGAAAGGAAGAGAGAGAAAAAGAGATAGTTGGAGAAAGAGAGTGAGGAGAGAGGGAAAGGAGAGAAAGAGAGAGGGAGAGAGAAAGCAGAGAGAGGAGAAAGAAAAAAAAAAGGAGAAAAAGAGAGGTGAGAGAGAGGAGAGCGAGAGAGATAGATAGATAGATAGATAGAGATAGATAGATAGATAGAGAGAGAGAGAGAGAGAGAGAGAAAGAGACAGAGAGAGAGAGACAGAGAGAGAGAGAGACAGAGAGAGAGAGAGACAGAGAGAGAGAGAGAGAGAGAGAGAGACAGAGAGAGAGAGAGAGAGAGAGAGAGAGTTTACCGACGATAGGCAAGAAATCATAGCCGGCCTGCGATAGACATGGAGCGCCATAAACGCCTTTAATGTATTACACTGTTTGTTTTTTTCTTGTTGTTTTTTTTTTTCAGTTAAATAACAATTTTACCTGTTCGTGCTTTTATAATGTCTAGATTTAACCTACATTTCAATTGCTTGAAGATAAGATATAAAATTCATTATTTTCCGTCCCTGAACAACAATTTCTACTTTAAAAACTATTAAGCTTAAGCCCAGGCTGTGTTTGTCAGTCGTTCAAAGAAGGTAACTCTCGCTTAAATTTATTAGGGATAGCGTCTATCGTTGGGTTCAGCAGAAGTCTACCAACTTACTATCGTTGGAGTGTGACAAGGCACGACCGTGCTGAGTATGTGACAGCTACAAACTCAATGATTAACAAAAACTGTACGAGCACAGACAGACATAAAGAGCTCAGTCCTGCTGAAATAATGAAAGGCGAAATGCAAGTGCAAAGAGCCGTTGGGGCGTTTTCAGCTTTCATCAGTCCATTTGAAGTAGAAAATGGTCTGGTCAGTCTAGCTTCAGGCAGGAAAGTTCAAAAGGATGTAGCTGATGATCTGGTATCAGTGGATACGACTGGGAGAGCCTGACAACTTTGTTAAGAACAGACTGAAGGAAAAGACTGTCAACTTTCACAAGCCATTAGGAACGGTAAAGACCAAAATATTTACTTCACTGAAAAGAACAACAATAAAAGGCAAGAATCAAATAACAATAAAAGAACAAAGGAATCTGTTTGGACAACTTCTTGTTCTGTCCCAAGAGCACAGTGTAGACCTTCAAAAAGTTCTCCAGTACCCTTTGACTCCAACGCTATGGTATTTAGCTTCACCAGATGGGTTGTTTCTTAAAACCAACAAGGCAGCACCTTTGCACTGGCTTGCACTACTTGCCTCATTGAACACAGATGATTATTCAAAGAACAGATACACTACTCACAATGTGGATGGAAATGCCTTATTACAAGCTCTGTCAGGAATGGTGAAGTATCTGCATATGTATAAGCGCATAGAGCATTTTAATCATTTGGATATGCGCTATATAAATGCACTTTATTACTATTATTATTATTATTATTATTATTATTATTATTATTATTATTATTATTATTATTATTATTATTATTATGTATTTGCCTCTTTGCTACTATCAGCCAGTG
The DNA here is from genome assembly GCA_033675545.1 of Elysia crispata. NCBI lineage: Eukaryota > Metazoa > Mollusca > Gastropoda > Plakobranchidae > Elysia > Elysia crispata. The sequence goes on along the minus strand of JAWDGP010002614.1, from coordinate 196,882 downwards.
TTCACTTTGTCACGGATACGTAGAAAGATGACTCTATAAAAAGTATAGAAAGACTGAGAAGAGGATTTTCTGAAAACAATGGTACCTGTAGAGAGAATCTGCAACTACAGTGCCCAGACACTGGAAATGATTCCTAAACTGCAATGAAAATAAGACATCAATGATCAGATTTCTCCTGAAAAAAATAGGAAAGTGATAAATATGAACAAAACTTAGAAACGAAGAAGTGTTTTTCGTCTATGAAGAAAGGTGTAAGCTACTGTTAGTGACTCTGGTGAATCTACAACAGGCATGGTTCCAAATCTTTACTCATCGCAGTAAGAAGCAGACACACAGATCATCACCTTACACTGGATCTACGCTTACCGACAACCGAACTGTGAAACAGTTGTTGTGAGATCACCAGACACCGACATCTTTCTGCTTCTTCTCTCCCTCTGAGAGACCATCGTAAAGACGCTGCGGCAACAATAGACATTTACAGGCGACAAATCAGTGATCTAAAGTAGCAAGCACTTTGTCCAAGCAACTTCGAGACGCATTACTTTGGTTACATGCCTTTACAGGTTGGGACACAACTAGCTGCTTTGCAGAAAAAGGAAACTGAAAGCCCTTAATCTTGTTCAAAAAGATAAGAATCTCCAAGAATTATTTTCCAAATTTGGAACATCAGCGTCAATCTCAGATGGCGATAGCCTAGAGCTAGAAGCATTCGTTTGCAAATTATATGGCAAAACATCACATACAAATGTCATCAAAATGAGGTACGATATTGTATGTCAATGTCTCAAGGGGAAGAAATGCGCACTATCTTACAATTATTTATAGTGGAATTGATCTATGTCAGATGCCTCGACACAGTCAGGTTTTGTCACTGCATATGCTAAGAGCTAACTTTCAAACTCTAATTTGGAGGAATGCAGCCTTCTAGAATCCAAGCATCCCCAAACAAGAGGATAAAGGATGGGAGAAAATTGCTGAATATTAACTGGAAATACGGTGGTTCTCTGACTTCTTTCTTTGAGCAGAGCTTCAAGACATTGTCTCTGAGATCACCAACACAGATGAAGAAAACTATGACGAGGAAAGTTGTGATGGCAGTTATTTCCTCGATGACACAACTGACGTACAGGATGAACGAAAAACCGATAATGAGGGTTGCAATTCGCTATTGTGAGAAGCTCAGCTTGTCAGCATGTTCCGAGCAATGTAAATCGCCCTAGTTTTCCAACATAAATGTCATAAAACCCATTTGTTTAAATAATTGTGTTTCTTGTATTTCAAATTAGGAAAAAATGAAAGGCTTTATGAACTAACGTGTAATTTTGTAACACATTTTGACTCCAAATATGTACAAAAGTATGTATAAATCAACATATTCTCATATATTGTAAAATTGCATGGCCAACATTAAGTCTACCACTGGAATATTTTTGACGTTTCAAACTAATGTGGGTTGGAACGATTTTGTCAAGTAAGGATACTACATTCATTTCTTTTTGTCTTGATACCAAATATTTGCATGTTCGACCAATAGTTTTAGATCTTTAGCCTCTTACAAAACGTCACCTTTTTCGAGCCAAGGGAGGCAACTTAATTTTTCAAAAAGGGGCATAACTCTTTTAGTTGACACTTATTTTTTCGTTAACATGTGAATCATGTGGGCCAAAATGTTTCTTTATGCGAAAAAAACATGGTGGCATAAACTCCTGAAGGAAGGGGGTGAAGGCAGGCACTGGCCCTCACTCTATAGCGTCTCTCTCGCCATACACACAAACAAGAACCTCCAAATCAGGGGAACCTAACTTAATGCTGCGGTACAGGCTTAGGAGCTCCTACATCCTTCAAATGTTTGCAAAAGCGAGTAGAAAATGGTCTATCCGTTTCACCTATGTGAACTAAGTCACTATCGCATATATAATTTTGCGACTAGTACACGTGAATGAGTCTGTCATCCTGAAATTACCCCGGGAATTTTTTACCTCACCCGATTGAGAGACAAAACTCAATTGTATAGTCCCCAAACTTCGTCAAAAACACCTTTTTTAACTTTACTTCGTCTGATCTTTTCTTTCCTTTTTAACCCATTAGTAGAGAAAAAAAGTAACTTTCATTGTTGATCGAGAAAGCAGAAAGAAAGGGTTGAAATTGAATAGCATAAGGACAGAAGTAATGGTCGTCAGTCGAAACAATTGGTTTTCACAGACCTACATCTTTATCAATGGGAAAAAAATCAAGCAAAGGGATGAATTCAATTTCTTGGGTACTTTAAAATCAAGTCATGGCTACAGCAACACTGAAATAGCATCAAGAATAACATAAGCAGAAGTGACTTTCCTGAGAAAGTAATGGGTATTAACAAATAAATACATCTTCATCCAAACTAGAAGTACCTTGGAGTATTATATTGAACTGACTCTGATCTATAGATGTGAGGCCTGGACAATTTCAAAACAGATACAAAATAAACTGGAGGCAACAGGAATATGGTTCCTTCGGAGGATGCTACGAATCTGCAAAAAAACTAAATGAAACAGAGTTACGAAAAGCTGACGCAACAAAATCACTCATAAGTAGAATACATAAACTCAAGGCAAACTCCTTTGGGTATAATGATGAGGAGAGAGAAACTACAATACCTTGTGAAAACTGGAATGTTCGAAGGAAAACGCAGCATGGGAAAAACAGCTAGAAAAGGTGTTGGGTGGACTTACAAAGTGGCTAAATGTAGGGTGAATGACAGATGCATTAAAAGCAACGAGGGATAGAGATGCGTGGAAATTCATGATTACCTACGCATCTGATTGATTGACTGACAAGTTGTGGGACTCTGATGTTGCGTTTATATTCATATCCACCCACATATAACTTTCGAGTGAAGGTGAGCAATATTAAATGCCTCTCTCTCTCTCTCTCTCTCTCTCTCTCTCTCTCTCTCTCTCTCTCTCTCTCTCTCTCTCTCTCTCTCTCTCTCTCTCTCTCTCTCTCGCTCATTTCTTTTTTTCCCAAATCAATCGTTCGGTTTTTTGCAGCCTTTGCCAAAAGTCGTTGGATGCAAAGAAATGTTAGCTCTCTGAGAAACATACACATGTAAAATAGTTTACATATTGAATATTTATATTTAAATTGAATACCGTGTAAGGATGAGTCAATAAAGATTGAGGAGGAGAGAGAGTGAAGGGCGGGAGGATGCATCACGGCACAACAATTATTGTAAAATATATCATATGGCACAGCACTTGAACAATGTTTTGCAAAATTTGAAGTTTCGTACTTCCGAAAAGTAGAGTAGCCTAACTTGAAAATTATAGAACAGTTCAATTGGAATGAATGAATCAGCTTGGTGTGGTTGTAAAGTTCGTTGGGTCCAGGTTATTTCTGCGAAATTGGGTAGTAAAGAGAATTCTTGTTGACTTTAATATCTTGGTTTGCCGTTTTTCTCTAAATGGTGTGCGCGCACATTGAGGGACATGGTTAAAGAGAGAGAGAGCGAGGAGAGGGGAGGGGAGGGTATCAGAGGAGAGGAGAGGGTAGGAGAGTGGAGGGGAGGGGATGAGAGAAGAGGATAGGGGAGGGGATCAGAGGAGAGTGGAGAAGAGGGGAGAGGATGGGAGGGAATCAGAGGATAGGAGAGGGTAGGAGAGGAGAGGGGAGGGGATGAGAGAAGAGGATAGGGGAGGGGATCAGAGGAGAGTGGAGAAGAGGGGAGGGTAGGAGAGGAGAGGGGAGGGAATCAGAGGATAGGAGAGGGTAGGAGAGGAGAGGGGAGGGGATGAGAGAAGAGGATAGGGGAGGGGATCAGAGGAGAGTGGAGAAGAGGGGAGGGGATGAGAGGAGAGGAGAGGGGAGAGTAGGGTAGGAGAGTGGAGGGGAGGGGATGAAAGGAGAGGACAGGGGAGGGGATCAGAAGAGAGTGGAGGGGAGGGGAGGGGATGAGAGAAGAGGAGAGGGGAGGGGAGAGGAGGGGAAGGTAAAGCAAAAGAGGTTTCTTTTTATTTTATGTCCTAACACTTGAGGACAAAAGTTATCAATATATCAAACGCGACTTGTATGTTAATCTTCAGATGTACTCGATATACCATGCACGGATTGAAAGTAAATATTTACAACTTCTCAATATATCATGCATGGATTGTATGTAAATCTTCTTACTCCGATGATTATTTTACGCTTGAAAATGGAAGAGAACGTTTTTTTTTTTTAACTCATCATTCCAGAGGTTCTGTTGTCTCGGTGTAATTATTAGTGTGGTTTACTGTATACAAAAAAGGGAAATAAACATATCTGAAAACTAAGTAATAACCTGCTTTCTTTAAGTAGACCATGTTTTGCAATTTGAAAAACATTTATTTTTCAGTTTGCTTTTGTCTCCGGGAAACATCAAAGTTCCTTTTATGAAGGTTTTGTGTTTTTCGAAACAAAGTGAGAAAGGATTCCTAGTTTAAAGGATGTGAGATTTTGTTGGATGCCAATTTCAGCATATTAGATTTAATGGTGATTCGAGATCCAATACTTTTGTAAAATAGTAAATTTTTTTCGAGCAAACCGCTACTTCGAAAAAATCGGTGGTAAAAAAATCGATGTTACTCAAATAACGCGATATTAGGATCAAAATTTGAAAAATAACCTTGACCACACATAAGAATTAATATCATTTCATAAAGTTTTGGAACGAACAGATAGGCTTCTAATGCTATGCAAAGTTCTGAAACTTCATGTTTGTGAAGATACCGAATGTCGAAAAACCAAAAAAACCAAAAACCAAAACAAAAAACCAATCCACTTAAAATTTTAGAAAATCTTGTAATTTTTTTATCCAATTTTCTTCTCTTTTCCTCCGTCTAGAGTTATATTTAAAAAAAAAAGTCAAGAACATTAATTCAGTTCCAAAATCTACGCTATGCGTTTCTTGATCATTCCAATCTGTGTATAGGCTTGTAAAACATATGCCTTAGGAAGACATGAACTTCAGGGATATGATGCGTTTGAGCACTTTCAGGTATCTCTTACTAAGATTTAGTTAGAGAATAAGAGTAAATTGGAAACATATTGAAGCAAGCAGTTGGCCCTCCTGTAGACCTTTAATAGTGCCCTGCAAATAGGAAAAAAGAGACAAACTCAAATGGTAGAGGCACCACATAGTTGACCAAGAGCACTAATTGTAAAGATAATCCTAGAGGGTATGGTTAAAAAATAGAAGTGCTGACAGCAGTTTCTGGCTTACAGAATGAATCATTAAAAAAAAAGGTATAACCATCGATCTTTCTTGGCGACCAGACGGCCATCTAGACAAATAGATAACTGAAGTTAGGTGATATTTTACATCACAACACCGTTAATCTGTCTTTCATGTACAACAACAACAGCAGCAGCGGCGACGATGATGATGATAATGATGATGATGATGATAATAATAATAATAATAATAATAATAATAATAATAATAATAATAATAATAATAATAATAAATATTAACAACAGCAACAACAACAACAACAACAAAAACGATGACGACGACAACGACCACAACAACAGCAATAACAGCAACAACAACAACAACAAGAAAAACAATATAAGTAACTTTCAAATAACATCGTTGTGTTCGTGTTTACATTGAATGAAATCATTTCACAACAAGAACATCAGGACGGATGGCACACAGGGCTTCAAACCAGATTGAACAAAGAATGTGATCAGTGTTGAACAGAAGGTTTATTCAAGTTGTCTGTTTATTCCTGCGTCTAGAAGATACCAGCCCAGCCGAGCAGCACTGCTAATAACCATGGGAGAAGTGGACAGTCGCAATCAGTGTTATGGATTCCTGGGTAGTGGGATGGGATAAAAACAGCCGCGATAATTATAATACATTTCCATGAATACTTCAGTGTAGAAGTATGTCTTATGGAAGTATGTATGATAGAAGAGAATTAACTGAAAACAACAAAAACAAAAACAACTAAACAAGTTGACGTGATCCGTTTCACATTCAGGAATCATTGATGTTTCTTTTTTCTCTTTTTAATGAAAACATGCATTAATCTGCGTATATTATTTTTGTTAAAAAATAATTCAGATGTAGCACCAAAGTATATCTTCTCCCCAATTCTTTATCAGTATACAGATTGCTAATGTATCGTGTGCCTTGTCTTTTGCCAAGCATGTAATTCGTAATAATAATTTAAAATAATACATGTATGCAATTGTTATTGTTATTATTATTATTATTATTATTATTATTATTATTATTATTATTATTATTATTATTATTATTATTATTATTATTATTATTATTATTATTATTATGATGATGATGATGATGATAAGAATGACTATTATCATTATCATCATCATCATCATCATCAGTCGACCACTTCAGTGGCTCTATATTAGTGTAATCTTTCCAACCGATCTTCATCAGCTATTTTTGCCATAATTCGGGTAAGAGGCGTAACTGTATGTTCAAATTGTAGCCTACCCGATCTTTAGCCAATAATATTGAGTACAGGTCAAAATGCTATAGAACAAAAGATGAAAAAATGGTTACTTTCATTTTCAGCGATATTCCTGATTGGAAACAATAATAAAAGATGAAAATATTTCAAATGTCAGGTTCCAAAATTTGTTGAATCCTTATTTGAGTTGTTCTCTTGAGTGGAATCAAGTTTGAAAATTTTAAATCTCCAATGTTCTTCAACAATGGAGACATCAAATTAATCTTTAAACAAGAACACGACACTATTTGCTACAAAGTAATTATATGATCTATGCATGATTGCAATAATGTTTAGTGGCAGTTTATTTATGTTTACTGACATTCATTATCTAAATGTAAATAGAATCGTCTTACTAATTATTTTTGTGTATGTGTAAGACACACGAAAGGAAATATTAAAAAGAATCTTGTCTAATGTATAGTGAAGCCAGAATGCAAAATAATCGAAAATTCACACCAGTAACTTTATTGTTTACTTACCAGTGCTTATTAAATATAAATTTTCAAAATGCATTAATAAGAATCAGTTTAGACCTTTTAGTTTACTCCGTGCTATATGGAAAATTACCAGTTTCCTAGTAAGAATAGTTGGTAAATTATGTAGAATCCAAACCTACTATTATAATTATCTTTTTTTAAAGTTCATTATGATGTAGGTTTAAATAAATGCGCGGCTATGAATTCCCAAAAGGCAGTGCAGCATTATGCACTTTTTGCGGGAAAATACAGAATTAGTCACGCACCAAGCGAAAAATTATATAAGAGATAACCGTTACATGTATCTACACTATAAAAGGGCAACTTCGATTTCCTTCTCAGCTCTCTCCTCCAAAACCACTGAAGTTTTCTTAATTTTCATCTATCGAGATCTCTCGAGATCTCTGTGTTACGCATTTAAAAAAAAAAAAAGAAAAAGAAAAGTCTAAACAAGGCTAAACAAGGCCGTTGAAAAATAATTATTTATAGTAATCAACTCACCAAAGGATGCGTGTGTGTATTTAAAGAGGCTTATAAATGGTTTTGATATCTCTCCTTTTACTTTCATTGATCCAAATATATGCCTCCACCTATTCGTCTTTACCTAGAATCTATCTCGATAAAAGACACACAATTTAGATATAGGACTTAATGCCTTTTTGAATAAAGGAAATCGACTTAATATTCTCTTCTTTCCCAATCATTTTTTAAAATCCTTTAAACGCTTATTAGAAAGCAGTGACTTCACGTAAAGTGCATAAAAGTGCACTGGAAATCATGCCGTTCTGTGCAGGAAAGCAGTCGTGTTTTGATTGGTCCGTATTTTAAGAGCAACACTTACTATCATCGTTGCCTTCTTGCGAATGTAAACATAATTTCTGTGTTTCTTTTGCACGCGTTTCAGATACTGAGCTATATCTAAAATATCCGTTTTTTATTGATAACAATTTAAGCCATTTTATTAGCTTGGCACTCTTAATTTGTCTGGCATGGGTTATACAGATTGTGACTAGATCTAGACTAACTATAAGCTTAAAATTTTTTACTCTAATATCGCCTGAGCACCTTTTTTGATTTGTATCGGAGAGCAATATTTCACATCAGGTCGAGCTCTACATTACATCTATAATTTGTCATCAGCATCAAGTTATGGTCTTAGTGGTGAGATAACTGAAGAGAGAGCTGCTTAAAAGATTGCACCCAAATTAAGTTCACTGATTTGCTGAACATCTCTGCTTCAGTTAAAGAATGTCTTTATGACAACGTAAGAAGAATTCCAAGTCTCAAGGCCTCTCTATATTTGGAAGATGTTGAATGAGTAGCTCTGGCGGAGCTTATATAAGGCTCGCTTTTCTTTAATAAAATAAACAGTTTCTGGTTCTGGAGGCGATATATCTGTTATTGTAGTAAAGTTTGCTTTTCTCTATTGCTATAGTCTTTCCCGCCTGTTCACTGTCGTAAAGTTTGCTTTTCTCTGTTGCTATAGTCTTTCCCGCCTGTTCATTGTAGTAAAGTTTTCTTCAGTGTAGTTGTATGGCTCTGGAGGATATTTCTGTTATTTTTGGGAAGTTTGGATTTCTTCAATGTAGTTGTCTTCCCCACCTGTTCATTTGAAGGAGCAATCATGTATGTGTATTCAATACTTGGCTTTCGATATGAAGGAGAATCGTTCAATCGCAAAGGCCGTTCCATTCTTTTTTTTATTTTCCTTATGATTTTCATACCATTATTTAGCTCTAGATAGCAACATCTGTTAAATACTTTCACATATCGGGTATCTTTATTCAAAGTACGAACAAAACCTAAACATGGGAAACCTGTAATGAAGCTTCACGATAATCAAATTCCATGGCAAAATTTTGTGCCATTCTTTTTAATAATGATTTTTTTTTTGGACTGCACCTCTTTGCTAGTGAACTGAAGCGCAAAGTGTAATAGTTTAGATATACGGATTCACGTTGGATTGCACAATATTGGTAAGAATAAAATATATTTTACAGTTAAAAAAAAAACACAAAAAAACATTCCATATGAAAAACAAACAAACAAAAAAAAGCACTGTTTATCATTGTCTCTTCGGTAACAGAGCTGCATGGCGCATTTAACGCTCTAACTTTAAACTCTGTTGTACATACTGAAAAGTTGAAAACAGGAGGTGAACACCAACGCTGGTCTGATCAGAGAAATGAGGGGCCTAGAATGGCTTCAGGTAAGGTCACATTTCTCTGTGCTCGATCTGTACATTTTTATCGTTAATTCATGTGTCGTGCATCTCTATCCAAGCCTTAGTTTCGCCAGGTTTTAGCTGTAACATGCATGCAAATCTCACCGATCCTGCACTCCTAAAAGCTTCACCAAAAGCATTGAGAGGTCCTCCTCCCTCAGCTCTCTCATGGCCAACACCCTTGAAGTTACAATAGAAAATATTAGCGCACAAAATAATTGACACACAAAACTTGAAAGATTAAAGAACAACAAACAAACAAAAAAAAAAAAAAAAAAGAAAGACAAAAGAAAGAAACCGACATGCAGGCAAGCAAATAATTCAAACTGACCACCTTGCATTAATAAAATCTTTGTACATATCTGGCATAAATATGAGTACAAGCGAGCATTCGCAAATGTGAGGGATACCAGTTGTAATTTTCGGAACTGCTCAAACATCATTTTTTTTTTGTCGCATTAATTCTTTATAACATTCACAAATTTTTCCTCTTTATAAAGCTTGAACGTCATCCTCTATTCAGCTTGTCCCAAACGAATCATTTCTCTAGTTCTCTCAATATAATAAACATTTAGAACCACGTCCAGAAGGCTTTGTCTATGCCAGGACTTGGAGACTCAATGACCTGCTGTCAATGCCCGTTCTCGTTGATCAGAGCGATTTGGTTTCAAGTCCCGTCGAAAGAATTATACGTGTATTTTTCTGCTCGGTTCACTAGACCTTCGCTCAGATACTGGTTACAAGGCCGTTAGAAACCTCAACCGACAAGGGAAATGATTGTAAACACACAATCACCCCACTGCATCTTCCCGACTCTCTAAATCTCTCGGTAATCAAGCGATCTACAGCCCCTGAACGAGTGCGAATTTCCTTTCAATAAAAGCGAGAAGGCGTTTTCTTAACCGATCTCGCTCAACTTAGCGAAGTCTTCCCCCTTCACCTCCACCCCCCCCCCCTTTTAAAATTATGACAGTGGGAATGTTAAGACACGATAATTCCCTAAATCGAGCTATCCACTCTAGCCTCATATTTTGACCTAGAAACAGGCAACACTGAAAATTAAATAGTTGCTTACACGATTCGAGGGAGAAAGCACAGTGCCTTCAATTTCTACATTTGGACGATGTATCTTACCAATTACTTCAAAGATTAAAAAAATAAGCTAGAGGGGCCCACCTGGGCTGTACTGCCTGGTCTGCAGGGATCCGGAACGTTAAATCCATTGGGGATACGGTCACGGTTCGGCGGGTACGCCATCCCCAGCTTTGCATGTGTAATCAATACACAGACAATGACCAGAACTGACCACCTTGACTCCGGCCCTTCAGACATAGCGAGTACAATAAATACAGTCTTTTTTCTCTGTCTTCAGATGTCATAAAAGAAAGCCGTTTGTTACTTTCTATCTAGATCTAGCTGTTCGCTCATTTCTCAAGCCGGTTAACAATGGACCTGTGAACAGAAAGGGGCATGGTTGAAACACTATGTATCCGGTGATTTTGCAGAAAAAGTTATTTTAATTATAAGGCTGTATTTGTTTTTAGAGAGAGAAAAGAGAAAGAGAAAAAAGGAATGTTAGAGATGAGAAGAAAGAGAGAGAGAGAGACATTGAGAGAGAGATTGGGAGAGAGAGAGAGAGAGAGAGAGAGAGAGAGAGAGAGAGAGAGAGAGAGAGAGAGAGAGAGAGAGAGAGAGGACAGAGATTGAAAGAAAGGGGAGATAAGAGAAACGGAATGGAGTACGCAGAGAGAAAGAATGGTTTAAGGAAGAAAAGGAGAGAGATAAGAGTGTAAAGAAGAAGATGGTTACGAAGCACAGAAAAGAAACAGAATAGAAATGGGTGATGGTGTTAAGATAAACTGTGAGAGAAGCATATTTTTCTGCAAAACGGAATTTTCATCAACTAATAAACGATTGATAAATTACTCACCTTAGATGAGACGGATGAAAGTCAAATACACAATTTGAAATGATTGTTGCGATCACTTTTAATGCTAGTACAACAGCCACTACCATTATTACCGCTGCTGCTGCTGCTGCTGCTGCTGCTGCTGCTGCTGCTGCTGCTGCTGCTACTACTACTACTACTACTACTACTACTACTACTACTACTACTGCATTACTACGGCTGCTGCTGCTGATGTTGTTGTTGTTGTTGTTATTATTATTATTATTATTATTATTATTATTATTATTATTATTATTATTATTATTATTATTATTATTATTATTATTATTATTATTATCATCATCATCATTGTTCTTGTTATTATTGGTGCTGCTGTTGTTATCATTACTTAGATTGACGTTTTTTTTACATTAAATAATTATATAATGTAAAACCTCCTACCCGTTGTTCAAACAGCTTGCCTTTAAGACAAACATCTTATCCACCTATTTATAAACATGACGCCACTGGAGAAGAAAAAAAGGCACTTTATCTGCTGCCCATCATTGTATTTTTGTAGCATCTCGTATTCGGCAAAATGTTGTTAATATGGAGGAAAGTTATCAATAACATTGTTATGCTGGACATAATGTATTATCAATTGCAAATAGACTGATGGTTCAAAATAATATACGTTTTGATGGAAATGATTATTACGTAACTTTGAAAACCAAAAGCTGTCAAAAGTATATTAAATTTTTTTTTACCGCTTAAGACAAAGCTTTGTTTTAGAGCCCCGTGAATATATCAGGCTAACACCAGCACTCTTTTGGACTTAGTAATTTTTTGTTGTTGTCTTAATTTGTAGAACTCTCTACTTCTTTTCCGTGGTCGGCCTGTTTGAGTGCAATGATTTTATCCGACTCACTTACTGGAGAGTGGACGATTAATGAATGAAAGGTGTCTGTTCGATTCTGTACATTTGGTCGTCATCATAATTATGATTTTAATGCTATCTGCTGAAGATGGCAAGCGCTACCCTGAAGTTTGTTCTAGTCTTATCTTTCTTCTCAGAAGTTGGATAGTTATCTCCGAATAACCCTGATTCCACAAAGCTTTCAGCATTACGAGGTCATGGTTTTTTTTTTTTTGTTTTTTTTTTGACATTTAAAAAAAAAAAAAAGAAACTTGTTTATTAATTTAAATTTTGTGCCTTTTTAACGATATTATATCTTTCCTGTTGTTGTTTTCTGAGGATGTTAAGTTCTTTTATTTTGCTGGAGTTTGTCTCCAAGAGTGGAACTCTTAGACAAGGAGTGGTTTTTAAGGAATTTTTAAACATTTCTTTTGTTGCGGTTTACAACGATAAGTGAGCCAACTTTCATTGGTTTCTTCAATTATTGTTTGTTAAGTTTTTGTTGTTTTTTTTTACAGGATTTTATTTTAATCCATCTTCAGATAAATCCATACTTTTTGGGTGTGTCTCTTCAAACATATCGATCATTGAGATTTTGATTTGAAACTTTCAATCAAGCATTTTATAGATAACGAGTTAAATGTTGAAACAAAATTAATAGCTTTTTAAGACTAGAGGTCTCTCTGAAAATACCATGCATTTATCTTCTGTCAATCGTTACACGTGTTCGATTCTTGTTTGAAGTAGACACTATTTCGATAAAAATCGCTTTCTCTTCTGTGATAAATGTTACAGCTTTGTAGCTCGCAACATTTTACGTCGTCTCAACTGACTTTCCCTTTCCAGTTTCTTCGAACCACTTGAGAGCTTTAAGCACCAGTTTACCTTCCCTGTACTTCGCTTTCAATATGCAGGTTGTTCCCGGTATCCCCTTTGGTGATGTTCGCCTAAACCTTCATAAAAAAAAATAACAACTTTGGCATATATTTACCCAATATGCCGATTGATAATGTCCTTCATCTGTGTCGTAAGTTTTAATCATGAAACATCTAGGGCAGTTCTTCTTGGACAAAATGTAATTTATTAGCAATTAATGATTACTGGTGCTTGTATACATGACTTTTTATTTCATGAAAACAGATCGCCAAAGTTCCAATACAATGTTTTCCTTTTATACGGAACTGGCCCAAAAGGCCTGGTCTCGTCAAGGCAAAAAACCCCAACAAAAACAATAAACAGCTTTTTATGACCTTCACCTTGATCCAAACCCGGAAAGGTCTACATGGTTAACGAAGCCCATCACCTCTGCAATAAAATAAAAAAAAGTGGTTTTAGATGATTATTTTTTTTAAACATTTATTTCGAGTCTTGGAGTAAACTGTTTTAGGAGATCACCAAACACTGAGAAACGTATTCCGATTTAAGGTTAGGGAAATCGACGCCTTGGTTGCATTTTTTTGACACAGAAATCAGGTTTTTCCCCTTCTGTTTTCCTTTCTTTTCTTTTTTTTTAATATATTTAATACAAGTATAGATGAATAGAGAATGAAACATGGACTGATCAAGAGAAAAAAATGAGAGAGAAAGAAAGCGAGAGAGAGAGAAAGAGAGAGAGAGAGAGAGAGAGAGAGAGAGAGAGAGAGAGAGAGAGAGAGAGAGAGAGAGAAAGAGAGACTCAACTGGAGAGTGAACAGGAATAAATTCAGAGAGAGAGAGAGAGAGAGAGAGAGAGAGAGAGAGAGAGAGAGAGAGAGAGAGAGAGAGAGAGAGAGAGAGAGAATCACTTGAGAATTTCGGAAAAGATAAAGCTGCTGGAAAGTTTGACGTTTGACGTACCAGACGTACGACGTACGACGTTTGACGTACAACTCGCTAACACAACCATAGTCTTTTCTCCTTCCCACTACTATGTGGAAAGTTGGCCTCATTTATAAACAGAGTATTTCTTTTCCCGACTTATTATGTCCTAACTTTGCTAATAATGAACTAAAAAACATCTCAAAAAGCTTATCTCATGCTCGTTACATTTTTCAGCTGCTTTTTGTCCAGCAAAAAGACCGTTAGCTATTTTTTTTCTTGGTTTGTCATACTGGTAACAGTTGATGCAAAGTCTTATACCATAGCCCAATCTGGCTTTGTGACATTCGACAATGCGTAGGCACTCGAGTTATCAAAAATCTTCTAGTGTCTTGGCGAACCTGTTTATTCTGACTGTAGAGCCTAAGATTTTACATGAGGAAGAGGGTTCAAACCTTAAATTCCAGTACAACTGTTCTAAAAGAAATCTAAGAAATCTGAAATGTGAAACGAAAGAAACAAGCAAGCTTATTAGAAGCAAGAACAACTCATCTGAAGGAATTAGAGAAACTTTACTTGAAAAATGCATGTCATGAGAAGAGTTTATGTAAGGAATTTTCGAAAGCTTCTCTAGATGAATATTTTACACATTTTACAACTTTAAAGTGAAATACCTAGATAGAAAGAGACAGAAAGTGAGTGAGAGAGAGAGAGAGAGAGAGAGAGAGAGAGAGAGAGAGAGAGAGAGAGAGAGAGAGAGAGAGAGAGAGAGAGAGAGAGAGAGAGAGAGAGGGAGAGAGAGAGAGAGGGGGGAAGAGAGAGCAAGAGAGAGAGAGAGAGGGAGAGAGAGAGAGAGAGAGAGAGAGGGAGGGAGAGAGAGACAGAGAGAGAGGGGGGGAAGAGAGAGCAAGAGAGAGAGAGAGAGAGAGAGAGAGAGAGAGGGGGAAGAGAGAGCAAGAGAGAGAGAGATAGAGAGAGAGGGGGGGGGAAGAGAGAGCAAGAGAGAGAGAGGGAGAGAGAGAGAGAGAGGGAGAGAGAGAGAGGGAGAGAGAGAGAGAGAGAGAGAGAGAGAGAGAGAGAGAGGGGGGGGGGAAGAGAGCAAGAGAGAGAGGGAGAGAGAGAGAGAGAGAGAGAGAGAGAGAGAGAGAGAGAGAGAGAGAGAGAGAGAGAGAGAGAGAGAGAGAGAGAGAGAGAGAGAGAGAGAGAGAGAGAGAGAGAGAGCGACAGTGGAGCCTACAAGGATACATAAGGGCACACCTTGACAAAGGGACAGTTGGTTGGAGAATTTGATACAATCAATGTGTGACAAGCCTTGAGGCTGTGTTGTTATGGTAAAGTAGGATGTTGTTCATTTGGCCACCTGTTGCCCTGTTCTCGTCTGCTGCTCCCATCTCTGGGAAACAGAGACGGATCCTTTCTGAATAATGTTATTAAAGCGGGATTTGAAGCAAACTTATCCGATTCGATTGATTTCCATGTATTCTTTCATAATGTCTCTTTCTACACATGTCCAGGTTACGAAATGCATAATTATACGACAAATGCGCACTTGGTCAAGGTTTTTATAATAGGTGTACTCCTTTAAAAGGCTTAAAGTGTATTACTTTTGATTTAGACAGACGGGGGCTTATAAGGTGTAATTAAAAATTATGAATCAGTTCCATCATTTTACACCATCTTATTCATTTCCTCGTTCCTGTTGCATGTCATCTATGCGAAGTTATCTGATTTATATACCTAACAATAAGGTAACCTTGTCCTACTTTTATCTTCTAATTATTTATAAAACTGAACATTAGTTTAGAATCTTTAACTGGCAAGTAAACTTCCTAGAAGTATGCAACTTGCAATAGCTGAGGGTTCAATAATCAAAGTTCAATTATATGTACACATGTTTACAACCGTTGCTCAATCTAACACAAAGGTAAAAAATAAAGAGAGAGAGAGAGAGAGAGAGAGAGAGAGAGAGAGAGAGAGAGAGAGAGAGAGAGAGAGAGAGAGAGAGAGAGAGAGAGAGAAAGGGGGGCAGGGAGGGAGAATGGCCTCTGTATGTTTGTGGATGAAATGTGGATGAATTCGATGTTAAAAATGCTGGGGCTCAGAAAAGACTAACATGTAGCTGGATTCTTGGTTCTGAATCGAAGTGAACATTACTTTGATGCTATTTGGCGTACAGATCTCTGCATTTTGCTGTTGCAATAAAAGTTTTTCACCTAAGCACATAAGTAATTTTTCACGTCTTCAAAGTCGAATCTCAACCGACACTGGTTGCCTGACGTTATTTCTAAAAAAATAACCCCAAAACTTCGCAGCGAACACTTCATCAAATTCGGATTTCTATTTCATCTTCAAGTTCTGAAAATTTTTGTTTGACAGAAGATATCAACGATTTATTTTTGTAATAATGGGGTGTGTGTGGGTAATCAGTCAAGCCCAAGGATTTGCCACAGGCTAGCGGAGGGAAGGATTGACTTACTTTCCCTTCCCAGAGCTGGCTGTTATCCATCACCCTAATGATTGACTGACTTTCCCTTCCCAGAGCTGGCTGTTATCCATCACCCTAATGATTGACTGACTTTCCCTTCCCAGAGCTGGCTGTTATCCATCACCCTAATGATTGACTGACTTTCCCTTCCCAGAGCTGGCTGTTATCCATCACCCTAATGATTGACTGACTTTCCCTTCCCAGAGCTGGCTGATATCCCATCACCCTAATGATTGACTGACTTTCCCCTCCCAGAGCTGGCTGATATCCCATCACCCTAATAATTGACTTACTTTCCCTTCCCAGAGCTGGCTGATATCCCATCACCCTAATGATTGACTGACTTTCCCTTCCCAGAGCTGGTTGATATCCCATCACCCTAATGATTGACTGACTTTCCCTTCCCAGAGCTGGCTGATATCCCATCACCCTAATGATTGACTTACTTTCCCTTCCCAGAGCTGGCTGATATCCCATCACCCTAATGATTGACTTACTTTCCCTTCCCAGAGGTGGCTGATATCCCATCACCCTAATGATTGACTTACTTTCCCTTCCCAGAGCTGGCTGATATCCCATCACCCTAATGATTGACTTACTTTCCCTTCCCAGAGCTGGCTGATATCCCATCACCCTAATGATTGACTTACTTTCCCTTCCCAGAGCTGGCTGATATCCCATCACCCTAATGATTGACTGACTTTCCCTTCCCAGAGCTGGCTGATATCCCATCACCCTAATGATTGACTGACTTTCCCTTCCCAGAGCTGGCTGATATCCCATCACCCTAATGATTGACTTACTTTCCCTTCCCAGAGCTGGCTGATATCCCATCACCCTAATGATTGACTTACTTTCCCTTCCCAGAGCTGGCTGATATCCCATCACCCCTAATGATCGAAGGAAAACGCAGCAGAGGAAAGCAGCAAGACAGGACTTTGGATGGACTTACAAAGAGGCTTAATGCAGGACGAGTGACAGATGCACTGAAAGCGACGTCAGATCGAGATGCGTGGATGTTTCTGATCGCCTGCGCTAAAGAACACGGCACCTGATAGATTGATTGGTTGATTGATGACAAAGAAAGTGAAAATAAAGTCAAAGACTAAAGATTTTAGAAAATTTCAATGAGGAAAATCAGTGCACTTCGAACAATGAACAACGTGATACTTGTGAAGATCTATGCTCTTGAGGCAGACTATAGTAAAGATTTAACAGATACAGAAAAATGACATCATCCTTAAAGTGTCAAGGGAAGAGAGGGATAGTTGAAATCCTACATCTTATTTATCACACCGATCAGCCGTTTCAGAGGCAACCGTGACCATAAAAATCAGAACTGTTTCTACAAATTGTCAATGGCTATTTTTTTTTTTTCAATCATTGAGTTGAAGCGGGCCAAAAATCTCATAATTTTGAGGACTTGCTCCGATTCTGGATATAGAAATATGGGCTCACTGCTGGTTTTTCCAAAGCCTTATATATACATGTATAACGGCTCGAAAAGAAAACCAGGATATCCACAGGCTTTTATAGGAGCTCAGAGATCAAATCTGAGTCATGCGGTTTGATCAAGTGATGTTCGGAAATGGCAGCAGACGAATTCTTTTGAGTTCAACCATAAAACTTCATTTAAACAGATAATGTGATCACAAAGTTGTCACAGAACCTAAAACATAACGTTTCTAACGGTGATTCTCTGTGACGTTTGTAGTTCTAGGACGAGATTGCTGATATGGTTGCGGAAGCTCTCACCCTTTTGATTGATAAATTGTGCAACTTGACATAAATGTTTATTCCAGAGAAAAAAATTCCTGCAGGTCATTGAATTTTCACTGAATTAGATCATTAGAGATAACTACCATTAATCGTATAACCGAAACGGCTTGTCAGTAGGCCTGCATGGTTGCGGGTGGGGTCTGAACATGTAATAGGTATATCATTATGATAATTTCATTAATGCGAGTAGTGTGAATTTTTTTCCTGAACCAAGACAATTTGAAAGGACTCCAAATGCTCTCTAACATAACTACATACACACAAATCTTCTCACATTCCTCAGAATGGTTGTACAAAGTAATAATGATTAATTGATGGAATTATGGCTTACGTAATGTTTAACATGAAGCTGCATTAATTATTTGAAGATTGTTAATTATCGGTACTGATTTATCTACCTGACGTATTTGCTGTTTCGATTTCCATCAGTATTATTGATTTTCTTTATTACATGGTATAATTTAAATCACCAGAATATTCTTTTTTATGCATATTAATCTCAAGATCTGAGTAAATTTGACTTCCACAAGTTTATTAAAACTAAAGGTTACCTTAGAGGTTGCTTAAAAATAAGAAAACCCAATACATATCTAATTTACTGCATGTGTTTCGATGAGCTGTCTTGATCACCGTATAAATTTGTTTCATTCCAGGTTTACTTTTAACATCAACTGTTGAGATTCATGTAATACGTTGGGTTGCTTTTTACATGTATAGATAAACCAATGATGGGGAGTATGTTAAGAATAAAAAGGACATAACTGAGTTTAAGTCAAACTGGTTATATTGACG
Organism: Elysia crispata; assembly: GCA_033675545.1. Lineage (NCBI taxonomy): Eukaryota > Metazoa > Mollusca > Gastropoda > Plakobranchidae > Elysia > Elysia crispata. The sequence continues at coordinate 178,031 of JAWDGP010002614.1, read as the reverse complement.
CGTTATGTCCCTTGGAATATCTTTTTATTGACAGGTTGGAAGGTCGGGTGGGAGAGAGGGCTTGGTGCTATGAAGAATTGTGGAAGACCATGACGATGTTAGATTTTGAGAATTACAATTACCAGTCATATTTGTATGTATATAAATAAATTTAGTTTTGGTTTCAGAGTTCGGTCTGCTGTTTTATGAGTTCCCGTTAATACCATATTGAGATTTTGAAATTTCTGAGCAATCTGGAAAAAAAAAACAAATAAACAAAACAAAACAAAACCTTCCTCTATTCTGTTACGTGGCTTCTTAATTTGAAGTCACGACAAAACTTGCACACAAAAATAACTGAGGTGTATTCCATCTCCTTTGGCAAAAAGGCGGACCTTATAATCTTATATTGCTAACCTTTTACACAATGGGAATTCCCATCTTTTTTGCACTTTTCATTCAATGTCAGTGATCTCTTTGTGCAGCTTTTCTTCGAATTCTTTCAACGTTCTGAAGTAAACTCCTATACTAACTAAAATATCAATAGAATCTTTATCTTGCACATTTATAGTCAGTTCCTAGTAATCTTCTTACAAAAAGAAAAAAAAATAAATAGATAAATAAATAAGTAAATAAAAAGAATAAAAACTGCCGTCACTCAAATCAAATTTAGATCCAGATTTAGATATTATCGGTATACTAAATTCCCTCAACGATCTGAATATATAAGATAATAAAATTGAAAATAGAATAAAGCCGTGTTTAGTTTTTTAGTTGTTGTTCTTTAAAGAATAGATAGGCCATGAATTCACATTTCATTAGAAAACGCAAAGCTGGCTCTAGTTTTTATCTAATTCTATAAACTTATATCTGAACAAGTTGAAAACCCCGTTCTACAAACGGGGCCCTGGTGTCAATTTGCCGAACCTGGGATGCGTGTGTGTATTTAAAGAGGATTATAAATGTTCTTGATATTTCGCCTTTTACTTAGATGATCCAGATATTTGCCTCCACCTTTCCATCTGACCTAAAATCTATATCTCTTTATAATTCTAATTCTAAACACAAAATTCAGATATAGAACTTAATTCCTTTTAGAATAAAGGAAATGGACTTAATATTCTCTTCTTTCTCTATCTTTTTTTCTTTTTAATCCTTTTAAACGCTTATTAGAAAACTGAATTTTCACGTAAAGTAAAAAAAAAAAAAGTACACTGACATGCGGGAATTCTCAGCCACGCGATTATATGAACCTAGATCTCCACCCAAATTCAATGTGAAAGACTTCCGTTGTTATACAATGAAAAAAATGACGCGCGAATTAGGCAATCATAAGTTAGCGTATGTTGACAAAACAAAACATTTTGGAGAAATCGAGGAAAGCAGTTTGTGTTGATTTCTTATGATTTGGAACCGAGCCACATGAATGCTGTAGACGCCTGGAAAGTTTTAAAGGTGTGGGTTAAATAACAACGGAGGAGTTCGCAAACAAAGCCTCCCCAGTCCGCTTTTATAGATTCTGGTTCTAGCCAGAGAAAAAAAAAACCAGAATTTTCATAACAAATGTTTCGGAAATTTCTTCATTAAAAAATTGTTCACACACACACAATTTATATATATATATAAAATTATAAATATGATTATATGAGTATATAGCTATCTTTCACTGTATCAAACTACGATTTTTCCTTTTTCATCGGTGTGCGACTGCTTATGTCTTTATCCCCAAGCAAGACCAAGTAAGTGTTTTAATTTTGTGGTTTTATGAATCAATTTTCAACAAATGTCTGTTTATGACGAAAATCAATTTTTACCCTATTTTGTATCTAAACGTATCGTAAAATCTATATTCGTCGGCACCGAACACAATGCTTGATCTTAAGGTAATCGCTTATGTACACGATCGTAGAACTCAGTTTATGGCGATGTAGGTCGCCTAACCGTCAAATTTCGGCAACTATCGCCTGAGGTTTGAACTTTAAAATTTATTCCCGTGATCTTATATATATATATAAAACTGTTCGAAAAAAATGCACAATGAACATCGAATCATGATAGATCTTCATTTATGAGTTCTACTTTCAGTTTTAAAAAAGTTGCTCGCCTAAGCAGCCATTCTGGAATGGAATTTATTCGCAGTGCACTAACAAAGAGCCTTTTTGTTTTAAGATCTTTTCGACACCGATTATTTTATTATGTTCATTTTTTATGTGACAAGAAACACTGATATTTATAGGTGAACCTCCTCACCTGGTTAAGGCCTAGGCCTACATGATAGTAACATTATGTCCAACTATGTACTATGTTTGCTGTACCATATTTATAACGCCCCCTTCCCCCCCCCCCCCGCCCCCACAAACACACACACCCTCTCTCTCTCTCTCTCTCTCTCTCTCTCTCTCTCTCTCTCTCTCTCTCTTCTATTGCTTATCTAACATTAGTTGTAATGATTTTGTCTCTTTTTCTATTTTACACCTCTTTTCTCTCTCTCTCTCTCTCTCTCTCTCTCTATATATATATATATATATATATATACACCCCCCCCCTCTCTCTCTCTCTCTCTTCGCTCACAATCCATCTTCTTCTTTCACTTTTTCTTCTGTTACGCAACCTCTGTTTGTTTTCTAAATTTTCTCTGTCTTTGTCTCTTTCTTCCTCTTTATCCTTTTCTCTCCCTTTCCCCCTCTGGGCATCCCCATGCCTACCGTCCTACATTCTACTTCTGCATTACCGAGCCCTTATCATTCTCTGTTTATTTATGCGAACATAATTTCTTTCTAATAGCCTAAGCAAGTGGTTTCACCGATTACTAGGCCTACGATCAAGTAAAGCTTTACATTCTTTCAACATTGGTACGAGCAATGAGACTGTGACCGTGAAATTCATAGTAACAGAAGCGCATTTGAAGGTACCTTTGGCAAATTTTAGGCGCTAATTACTTGTAGATTTTTTTTCAATGTAAAGCTAGCATCCAGTGATTTGTTAACACATCAGTGGAGTATACAAAAAGCGGTTGAATAAATCGAGGTAAATCGAGCAAAGATAAATCCTGGTTAAAGACACAACATCAAGTAATGGTGAGTCTATCAGTAAATATATGGTTAAATTAGCAGTGACAGTGACAGTGACAGTGGCAGTAGCAGTAGCAGTAGCAGTAGCAGTAGCAGTAGTAGCAGTACGCGGGTGGTATTGATTACTGCCGTAAGTGACATTTTGCAAATTTTACAGGAGGACCAAAAAACTTCCCCATTTCGTTAATTTTTCACCGATTTTAATGCGCATTGGAAACAAAGCTGTCTTTCTCATTACGGATTATTGTATGTGTTCATTTTTCTGTTACCGTATTGGCTTTTTGAGATAGTGGACATACAACACTTGCAATGTATAAAATAGTTTTTGATTACTACTGTAAGTGCACTTGCGGTGGGAGTAAGTGAAAGTATCGTCATTGATTACAGGCTAAGAGCACATACAGCCTGAGCTATATTTTCGCCGACTTTTGTACTAAGTTGTTAAACACTTGCGGTTGTATGCAATCAGTTTGGGTTTTAGTTTTCAGTTGACTGTTGGTTTTTGCTTTATTCTCATTGTCGCCTTATTTGTTCTAATGCTATACATTTTATTGCGATATAAATGCTCTTAAAAAGATCCTAAATAATACTGAATATATCTTTCTTGTATAACTGAAGTTTGCGGAGTGCACAGATATAATCAGTTCATCAATCAAATTAACAGATCTTGCAAACTATAATAACTTAAATCATTGCATGTAAAAATGAAGCATCTGAAATACTTAAAAGCCAGCTAAATACCAATCATTTAAAGACACTCTCACGTGTAAAGAGGGAAACACTCCTAGAAGAAAAACTTCAACTGTAGCAAAGAAATAACTTTTATAAAAATAACGAAATAGTACTTTGCATCAACATAACAAATGTCAGTATATAAAAAAGGACTCTCTCTCTCTCTCTCTCTCTCTCTCTCTCTCTCTCTCTCTCTCTCTCTCTCTCAATCTCTCTATCTATCTATCTATCTATCTATCTATCTATCTATCTATCAATCTATATACCTATCTATCTGTCTCTCTCTCTCTTACTCCCCCAACTCCCCTTGTTAACGCTCAGAATATTACAAATTATGTAAAATGCAATTTTATCATCTTGATATTATAACAAAGAACACACTTATTGAAGTTGTACTGCTTCATCAACTATTCTTCCTCGAGCCATGAGAATGTTAAACATTTACACAAGAAAAAAAATGCACACACTTTCCATCGTTTGATAATAAAATTCACTTCATTTCACTGTCACACACACTGTCTTTTCAGAGGCATGGCAAATGTAGATATGATACTTAATGCAGTGCTTTAAAGAACGCATGGTGCACATGAGGTTCAAGATTTTTCTTACACCGATCATCAAGATCCGCTTTTGCTCATCAAGTTGTATGTATTCATATACATACTGGCTTTAAATCAATTGCTCTAGCATAGGATACTACCAGGTTCTTTCTTCCTTTCCGCCAAAGTCTAATTTAAACCAGCTGTCTTCAGACTCACCATAGTCATGTGACATGTCGATCACATTAGGGTTTTCACTCCTTATTCGGATCTTTTGAACTTAAGGTAATGAATTCTCTATCAGAGCTAATATTTGTATGACATTTAAATCTGCAAACTTCCCAGCACCCTGGTTTTATGGCTATTGCTCTAACTGGTTTACCTTTCTTGGTTTTATACAACTCACTAAGATTCCATTCGTGTTTAACAACATTGAACCCCCAATAAGTTGTCAGTCTGCCTCTGTTGTCACCAGTCACGTGGTTGTGTTACAAGGGGCAGAGGTCTGGACATGGGATGGTGATTCCACAATAGAGCCTGCAGCCTACAAAGGACTTGGTGTTATAGAGAGAACTGTCCCCAATGTAACTGTCGCCGAAAGATATCGTGGTGCTATTTGCAGCATCTCTAGGTCCTAGCTGCAGAATTAGTATTGGCCTGGGGACTGTGGGGAGGGTGGTGAGGTGAATTGCTCAAAGCCGAAACGCTTTGTCTTCTTCACTTTTGGGAGAGCATGAATATGTCTCATCAGCATCGCCATCTGAGTCTGAAATGTGGCCGTATCTGTCCTCATCGGAAAACACAGCCACGAAAAGTTCTCTCAAAAACGTTTGGGCTTCCCTCTTGTTGCTGCACTGATCAGGTTCATCACCCTGTCATAGATCTTACACTACACTGTTGGTTGACCAAATCGGCGAAATGTTTACTAATTGCAAGTGGAATTTCAGAGGATGAGTCTGAATCGATGTTATCCAACTTTTGACACAGCAGCAGGGATTCTACGGGATCTCTAGGTGGGACTATAGATGTAGATTCTGGTATGCTTGTTATACTGAGTGAAGTGAGTTCATACTGATCAGCTATTGCAAGAGAGCTTGTTAGATTTTTTAGAAAGATTGGAACCATATGTCAAGTGCGATATCAAAGTTGCTTTACTATCCCCACACTCAATCCCATCCATGTTTCTAGAATGTGAATAAAAAATAAAGACTGCACCTCTACAGGTATGGGGGAGTGGAAGATCCCAATGTCAGAATGGAGTATTGTCAACTCTTTTCAAGGCTTCTTCAAAGAGCATAAAAGGCCTTCTATGTCTTTGAACAAAACAGACAAAAGTGGTAACATTGAAACATGACAATAAAAATTGATCTTAACGAGATAAGATTACGACAGTGACCGAAAAACATGGTGCTAGGTCTTCTATTTAAACTACTGGCTTTCAGAATATAAAACATATATTATTTTCCCCATTCTATTTGCTTTTAAATTTTAAAATAGAACAACGACCACGAGAGAGTCTATCCTGGTATAAGGAAGTATCAGATTATGGTAGCACTTAGTTCCGCATACAAAAGACTGACCTGGTGATCTAGTTGAACCTGACAATGGATACACTCGTGATCCATAATACAGTGACACAATTCATGAGATAAATGAAACATAAACAATAAATCCTAAGTTATTGCTGTTGTAAAAGAAACCGAGGCCGTAAGTGTTAATTATCGACTGTAACCAATGTTGTATCTCTGGTACATTGTTATTGTGTACAACCGTAAGTGCGCACTTACAGCAGTTTTCGCCTATTGTCTCCAGATGCTGAAAAGGAAACGCAGTTGTATACAGCCGTAAGTGCCCTTACAGTTATAATCAAAAGACACTTTTTGAACAATGTACATACGGTTAATTTTTAAACTTGAATTAGGGCGCCAATTTTAAAGCTAGAGGTTCAGAACCCAGATAGAAAAACGCGCCATGGCCTGGTGCATATAACTATGCAATAAAACGCATTTCGCAAAAAATGTCACTTACGGCAGTAATCAATACCACCCGCGAGTAGCAGTAGCAGTATCAGTAGCAGTAGCAGTAGCAGCAGCAGCAGCAGCAGCAGCAGGAGCAGGAGCAGGAGTAGCAGTAGCAGTAGCAGTAGCAGCAGCAGCAGCAGCAGCAGCAGTAGTAGTAGTAGTGTAGTAGTAGTAGTAGTAGTAGTAGTAGTAGTAGTAGTAGTAGTAGTAGTAGTAGTAGTAGTAGTAGTAGTAGTAGTAGTAGTAGTAGTAGTAGTAGTAGTAGTAGTAGTAGTAGTAGTAGTAGTAGTAGTAGTAGTAGTAGTAGTAGTAGTAGTAGTAGTAGTAGTAGTAGTAGTAGTAGTAGTAGTAGTAGTAGTAGTAGTAGTAGTAGTAGTAGTAGTAGTAGTAGTAGTAGTAGTAGTAGTAGTAGTAGTAGTAGTAGTAGTAGTAGTAGTAGTAGTAGTAGTAGTAGTAGTAGTAATAGTGACGATTGTTGTAATAGAAACAACAAGGCGAGTAGAAGAAGAGTAAGCAGACATTACACAAATTGTGGTAATCGCCCCCTCCAATTACGACTGAGTTCTTTACCGCCACATTGTGTCCAGAGAAGAACTGGTAAAGCTTTTACAGTTTCGTCATTTTATAAAGGATTTTCACACTGAAACACAGTCTTACACATTAGCAAGAAAACGGATTTCAAAACGGATATGGCTTTATACCAAACAGGAAGGCCCACAATTGCTCCAAATGGAGATTTAACAAAAAAAAAAAATTCTTCAACCTGATGGTGGATGAGCGGCTTGACAATGTGTACTGGAGTATAATATCGGACCGTTAATAATCAGAATGGAATTCCAATGTGTGTTACGTCATCGAAGTTACGAAGTGACGTCAGTCATTATGCATTACATAATGGAACGAAAAAGGAAAATTTCACGTCTGCATGGGAATAAGAATAGTCTATTAACATACATTATCATGTAGTTTAAATAACTGCGCGACTAAGAATTCACGCACGGCTGTGCACTTTAATGCACTTAATGCGAAAATTCACAGCTTTCTAATAAGACTTTAAAGGATCTAAAAGTACAGAATTAGTCGATTTCCTTTACTGCATTTTTTAACAATAAACTTCTCTTATATCCTAAAACAGCCTACAAATAAAAAGTTGTTTTAGAAGGACAGGAAGATGAATATATATTCGTAAGGGATTATTCAAGTGCATCTTTCAGCCTGATGCCAAGAGTCTAAATCAAAGGAAATCTCTTCAGCTACCATCGACATCATTAATAAATAAGTTATTTACTCTTGAGACATCCTGAAAGCTTGACTTAGAATTGTACAAAGACTTGATCTAGATCATTATTACTTTTTTAATTTACTGGTCATCAGGTTTTCTATGAATTGAGTTTAAACCAACCACATTTTAGCTCCTATATGGTATAAAAGATATAGAGCTATTTAAAACAAAAACCGTTCCTCTGTTTCTTTTTTTAGGTGGTCGTGAGAAGGGGGGAGGGGGGAGAGGGATTGTAATATTTTCTTTAGAAACTTTGGTCTTTTATAAGATTTGGTACTTTTACGCGCTAATTGATTTTTATACCAGGTGTTGTATTGTTTCTAAATGCCAAGTGGATGATCATTCATCATTGGAAGATCGGAATAAACGGTCGTTTTGAGTTTTCAACGGTTTTGTCGGTTTATATCCAAGTTCTGTGTGAATCATAAATATTATTCTGCAAAGTCATATTTTAAACACAAATCTAAAAACATAACAAATTGGCGACTAGGATGGTGAAATTTAGATCTAGCGTTCTAGACTAGAGTTTGAAAACCTCCGGAAATAGCCTCTACCAATGGCTTAGTGAGTTACGCACGACCGCATTTACTCTAGATTATCAGAAACTAAGATAAATCGTGCAGACAGCACCAAACTCAGTCTTGATCTAGATCTAGAGTCTCGTTACAACCATCACAGAAGAATGTCTGAAGACGTTAAAACTCTAATCAAAGCATTTCAGGCTCAGCAACAAACACATAATCAGCAAATACAAATGTCGATTGTAGCTTTATCCAAAAGAGACGAAAAAGTTCTCGTTCAACCACCAAGATTTTCAGAATTTAACCCTTCAACAGAACTAATCACGGACTATCTTGCTAGATTTCAAACTTTCGCTTCTGCACATTCTGTATCAGAAGAGAAACAAGCACAGTTTTTTTCTTTCATCTCAGTCTCCTGTTAACTACAAAACCATATGCAATCTAGCCCCACAGATATCAACACCTAAAGATGTGAATCAATTAACCCTTTCAGAAATTTAAAATTTCATGATCGAGTTTGTCCAAAACGATTCCTGATGTGAGAGAGAGAGAGAGAGAGAGAGAGAGAGAGAGAGAGAGAGAGAGAGAGAGAGAGAGAGAGAGAGAGAGAGAGAGAGAGAGAGAGAGAGAGAGAGAGAGAGAGAGAGAGAGAGAGAGAGAGAGAGAGGAAACAGCCGGCAGAAAGATGAAACTATTCAAGAACTTGCTGCACGCATAAGACAAGATGCAGTTACTTGCGATTTTCCTTCTATCTCTAACCCGCTGGATTAAGCACTAAGAACTAGATTCATGTGTTGCATAGACAACGAAGCTGTTCTTCAGGCATTCTTCAACGCAAAAAACGATAATTTGACCTTCGCAAAAGCTATCGAAATCGCAACCCAAATCGAAGATGCAGCAAAATGTGCCAAGGATACTATGGGCCATTCAGATGAGCATGACGTTCAGAAAGGAAACAAGAGAAGTTTTAAACCAAAATTCAAGACCAAAAGTGATTTTCCAAACGGAGTCCGTGGAAGTTGCGGTAACTCCCTCAGAGGCAAGGAATGCCGATACAAAATGCTAAATTCTGTAAAAAGATAGGTCGTTTAAAAAAGGTTTGCTTATCAAAGAAAAGACAGTCAGTAACTATCATTAACTCAGTACATCCAGTCAGAAACACACTAAATGTTCCTAAACTAAAGTAAAATCTGAATATTTTAAAACAAGCGACTGAATTTGAAGTGGAAACTTTCTGAGCATCGAAAACAGGATAAAGTTAGGAAGTCCAGGATTGAAACAATGTACAAGCGTGGCCGAGTCTGCTACGCAACACAAATTGCCCGTCAAAGGATCTTTATGCACTGTTGTAAATAATGAACAAAGGAACTCGAATTTGTTGTAAATGAAGTTCCAGATCTAAATCTACTGGACGATGGGCAATTCGGCAACTTGATATCTCAGTTGACAAGCTCGTTAAACCTGTCAACGCTATCAAAACAGAAATGCCAGGTGATAAACTCCAGTCAACTCTAAAGAAGTTATGTGAAGATAATGCAGAAATTTTTGGGCCAGGTCTAGGCTTACTCAACGACTTTGAGCTTGATATCAAATTCAAAGGCAAAGCAAAACCTGTTTTTATGAAACTGCGCCCAGTTCCATTTGCTGTTCAAGAAGACCTAAATGAAGCTTATGATGCTGGTATCAAGAAAGGAGTCTGAAAAGAAACACAGTTCAGTCACTACGTTACACCAGTGGTACCTATAAGGAAAAATGTGTCAGGCGATTCCAAGAAATCAAAAATTAGAGTTTGTGGTGATTACTCAGTCACAGTAAATCCCTATCTTGAGCCCCATCGCTATCCAATACCTCTTTTCTCTGATCTCATGAGGAAACTTAGTGGTGGTCAGTACTCCACCAAGATAGACCTAGCTGATGCGTACAATCGAATTCTGCTCTCGCCGGGCTCTCAAAAAATACTCGCTCTCAGCCCGCATCGCGCTGTCCTTCTACAGCAACGACTTCCTTTCGGTATCATCTTAGCGTCCGGATAATTTCAGGAAAATATGGATAAACTGACCCAAGACCTTCCAGTTGTTTCCGTCTATATTGATGATTTTCTCGTCAGTGCGTTTCTCCAGAAGACCACTTGTCAAACGTCCGGAAACTTTTTCAGAGACATAAAGAGAAAGGTCTTTAGTGTCGTCTTGAACAATGTGTTTTTGCTCAATCATCAGTTTAGTGTCTTGGTTTCAACCTGTCACGGGAAGGAATATCTAAAGGTCCCAAAGTCGACGCTGTCATCAACATGCCCACTCCTAAGAATGTTTCTGATCTCAAATTTTTTCTTGGTCAACTTCAATTCTACAGCAAATTTCTCCAGAATATCTCAACGGTTGCAAAACCATTGTTTCGTCTTACCAGAAAGAACATTTCATGGCAATGGGGAGCAGAAGAAGAAACAGCTTCCAAAGAATTACTCTGCGCAGACACTGTCCTCACTCCCTTTGGCCAGTCACTTCCAGTCGGAACCTCCTGTGGTGCATCAAACGTCGGAATAGGTGCAGTCTTGTTTCACCGGATGGAAGCAAACGCCCTATTGCAAATGTCTCAAAGACACTCACTCCAACACAGAGAAATTACAGCCAGAAAAAACAAAGAAGCCTCACATATAATCTTCGCCCTATCAAAGTTTCATCTCTTCCTTTCTGGAAGACCTTTCATTCTGGTGACAGATCACAAACCATTGCTAATTATTTTTAGCCCTACTAAAGCTACTCCAGCTCTTGCAGCTAATCGCCTTGCTAAGTGGGCTTTAACTCTCAGTCAGTATGACTGCGTCATCGAATACAGGAAAACCTCAGAAGATGGAAATACAGATGCACCGAGCCACCTTCCAAATGGACCAGACAAAAAGTTCGACATAGGTGAAGACGAAGCGGACACAGATACCATGTGCGCCATTAGATCCATCAGCTCTCATCTCCAGCCACACAATCCAAACGTTCTGAGGAAAGAAAGCAGAAAAGATGTTGCACTCTCTACTGCACAACGCTATTACCGAGAAGGTTGGCCAGTATATATATATATATATATATATATATATATATATATATATATATGAAACCAAACCGTCACATTAAACAAACCCAACATCAGATCTACATATCCAAAGTGACATCAGCGCTTTTGAAAAAATCAAAGACTCTCTTAGCAGTGAAAATGGTTTTTTGCTATATGGTTTTTCGTGTCGTCATACATCAATCTCTTCGGAAAGAAACACTCATGATGTTACATCTTGGTCACCTTGGCATCGAAAGAATGAAACAGCTGGCAGTCTACTGGTCAGGAATTGACAAAAACATTTATGATCTTTGCAAATCGTGTGATTCATGTTCTGGACATCAGAACAACCCATCAAAAGCTCCTGTTCATCCATGGATGTTCCCGGAGAAACCATGGAGTCGAATCCATATCGATCATGCAATCAACTTTATGATTTCAAATTGGCTGATCATCATTGATGCGTTTTCTAAGTATCCCTGCATCCACCCTACGCAGTCAATCTCATCGAAGACAACCATTAAGCCGCTAGAACCAAATTTCGTCCATTGTCAGTGATAACGCTACGTCTTTCACCTCCGATGAATTCCTATCTTTCTGTAGAGAGAGGAGCATCACACATCTCACTGGAACACCATCTTTCAAGTTCAGAGCTGGAGATCCGTGCTATGCTCAAGTGTTCAGCACCAAGTCTGAGAAATCTCCGAAATGGGTACCAGCAATTATCACCAAGGTATTTTGGTACTCGATGCTGCAACGTCAAAGTCTGTCCATCAGGAGCAACGAGTAGGCGACACATCGAGCAGCTGCAGTCGCGATTCAGCAGATGTGATGACAACGCAGACCCTCGAGAACTTCCCGAAAAATCCAGCAGCTGTAAAAGTTTCACCACTCAACCTGCTGAGGATGTCACAGTCGCACCCACCATCATCGCAGCAACTGGAAGCAACAGAGATCTCCCAGCTGTCCCAACCAGGCGGTCTCAACGTTCAAGAAAGCCACCTGGTAGACTAAATCTTTAAAGACTGATATCCTCATTAAGACTTGACATTGCTCTCTTAATTATCAATTGACTTCTATTCTGAATCAAGAGATTCCTTTACTAGGACAACCTTTTTGTGGGGGGAGATGATGTATTGTTTTCAAAATAATGCCAGTCTGGCAAGTCTGTATGAGAGGACCTCTTCACTATTAAAAGTGAAGTGGATGATCATTTATCATTGGAAGGTTGGAATAAACGGTCGTTTTGAGTTTTCAACGGTCTTGTCGGTTTATATCCAAGTTCTGTGTGAATCATGATTATTATTCTGCAAAGTCATTATTTTAAACACAAATCTCAAAACATAATACCTGGTAATGTTAAAACTCGAAAGGATAACAGTTTACTTTGAATGACTGGACTAAAATATGCTTTTTAAATCTTTTGTCCAGGAAAAACATGGATACTTTTCAAAAGTCTGCCAAATCTATTTTCTCAATGTAGGAAATCAAATTGCAAAGTCACAAAATTACAGAAACAAAATTCTAAATTGTTGGAAGGCACCTTTTAATAATGACAATGCTGAGTAACAACTTGTTTTCCTTATTTTCAAGTTTCGATTTTCTAATTTTAGAATCAGGGGATAAAAAATATTTTAAAAGCTTTATCATTTTCATAGCTTTTAAATTGTTTCACAATCATTTGTTTGAATCTAAAACTAAAGTGATGATTAAAACATGACATAATAAAAGTCTTTCGCCAATGTCCTGGACGAGTCTTTTTTTTTTCTTTTAATTGCAATAATTTTTTCAAAAGTTTAATAAAAGTATTCAAGAGTGGAAAAACTTTCTTATAAAGATTCTAA